>CBVK0101214547.1:0-10299 GCA_900067695.1 Picea abies | reverse complement strand
ATATTTTCTTTGGAGTTTATTAGGAAAATGATCAATTTGGATGATATGCATTTTGTATCTCTAAAGAAAAAACAACAAATGAGAATCAATGGGCAGATAAGACCTTTTATCTACAATAGTCGAGCTGTTGGGGAAGAAGCAAACAAATTATTAAAGGAAATGAAATTCAGTTCCAGTATCACTTGGCATTATGATCCAAGTGGGATCATTGCAGATATGAGAGAGAAAAAAAAAGTTCTCCATACGCTCATATACTCAAGCCTAACATTGAGAAATTTTCTAACCAGACAGAGTGGCAAGTGAACACCTTGGAAGACACTGAACAACAGTATTCCCTAACCATGACTTCACAGACTACCACTCCACAGGTACCAAAGGAAAAGAGATCGAGGAAGGATGCTTCTCCTTCAGTCACTGGAGTATCAATAGAGGATTTTCATGTATACAGTAAGAGGCCTAAAACAACTCACACCACTCATAGGTCTGGGGAGGAAGAGACACAGTTTGTCAAAGTGGTCGAGAGAGAAATTACACCACTTCCTTCAAGTGAACATCATATGATATCTACTTCTTCTTCAAAGAAGCAGACCGATACAATTGTGACCACCCAACCTCCACAAGGATCTGTAAAACTGAGCATTTTTTAGAAATACGATATGATAAAAAAAAGAATCAGATGTTGACCAGCAACACATATGCGTAGTTCTAGAAGCAAACGTCCACAACACAACATAGTCTGTTATCAACTTTTGATACAAAGAAAGGAAAAATGCACCTGTCATTTCTGCAAGCATAAGTACCTCAACCTATAGGGGTCACTGAATATAAAAGGTCAACCCTTGAATTTGATACCAAACAAGTTCATCCCGCTGACCAGATGGATCTGCACAAATAGACTGGTGAAATGGGTTTCTCCACCTTGGCCCATGCTTCTTCTACTGCTGCAAAATTACAATTCTCACTGAACAATGTTCAGACTCAGTTAAAGTTAGAAAATATGTCATCTTTTGCCAAGGAGAATAGAATCAAGTCTTTATAAGAATTGGTTCTCAAGATTGGGTATGACCCCTCAAACGTGAAAGCAACAGAGGAGATGCTAAAGAAAAATAATGCTAACATAGCATCTCTAAGAAAGAAACTAAAACTGCCACCTACAAAAGACTCACAGGCTAAATAAATAGCTAAGACAGAGGATGAGAAAGAGGAATTGCTTAAGCTAATCATGCAACATAACACACAGATAAAGGAATTGGAGGCAGATTTGGAAATTTTGGTGAAGGAGAAAGAAAAGGAAACACCTATGGAATTCATCCCACTGAGTGTGGTTCCCCTCACAGCAGTTAGCATGATAACTGTACCAACAACCACTGTAGTAGAAATTCCATTGGCCACCCCACTGATAGCCTTGGAAAAATCTGTAGAGCTAGCAAAATCAATGGAAGAAATGACCTTGCAAAGAATAGAAATCGACAGACTAAAAAAGGAGGCCGAGAAAATCTGGGAGCTTAAGTCTTCCTACCAAACAAGCTACAATATTGAGAGGCAAGTAATGGAAAATATCAAGCAGGAATTACAACAGCTTCAGAAACAAACAGTGGGAGGAAAAACACTAGCAGAGGCTAAGGAAAATATTTGGATGGATATCTCCAAATCCATAAATGAAATATGGACCATGGTGCAAATCATGTTTGAGCAACATGAATCGGTGCTAAGAAGCAGACAGGATATCAAAAATATAAAAGGAGAGTTGGGTGAAATGCCCACGGAAGCTAATGAAATCATTAGGTTTCTAAATTCAAAGACCAGGAAGGAATTGGAAGACCTGAATATTGAAGATAGGATGAATACTATCCTTGAAGTCAACAGGGTGCTGACCAAAAGAGGATTGATGTTGCAGCTGGAAGAGAAAGTTCATAACATGGACATCGGAGGTCAATGGTTTTTAAGGAAGATCGATGCCCTACAAAAGAAAGGTATTCCTAGTTTAATGGTTCTAAATGACAAGTTGGTGACCCTTCCTGACTACAAGCAAAATATAGCTACAGTGGCCAAGGAAAGTTCTAAGTTCTCAAGGATACAGGGAAACATAACAGGCAAGGTTTTCTTGGAGACTTTGCAGCCAGACCTCAACATACAACACAAAATCAAATATATTTTCATAGTCAAACCGACCTTTGCCAAATATAATGAAATGGATGAAACTTACTGAAGACTTCTCAAAGTCACCATTCCCAGTCATCTGAGATGGGAAGAGCTGTGCAATTTGATCAAGTAAGAAATGAGGTGTCCAATCCAAGTCAGCAAGAAGGAGTGGTCAAAGTCACGTGAATGAATCACCAATGACCTTCCCTAGAATAGACATCAGAAATCTAACAGATCATCATCAATTCCTACATTTTTGTATCTTGTTATCTAGTTAGTTAGACTTAGAATTTGCCACATCCTAATCATTAATGACAGGGTCGTTTGTAATTTTGATGATAAATACTTCGAACTTAGAAGTGTTGAAGGTTGATCTTACGCCCTAGCAAGCTATAACCACTGTAATTTTTATCAAGAGATCTTCCAGTAAAACAAAGATACATTTCACAGGATTCCCGCGTGTTGGATGTTGGTGAAGTTTTTATTTCTTCGTGGAATGTCTATCATTCTTTGTTATCATGTCATTTTCTAATCTGATCATTTAAAAGGAGTTAAAGTTGCATAATTTACCTTTTGTGTACTCTGTTCCTAAGCTTTTAAATATCTACATGTTTATCCTCTGATGTTATAGTAGAGAAATTCTTAATTGCTTCTTTACTTTAATTGATAATCTCATCTTTTTCGACCATCCATCACTTTATTTCTAAAGAATCCAATAGTTGCACTATCATTCCCTGTGAAGTGAATCTTTAACAAATTTGTTCTTCGATCTCTATATTTTTAAAAAAGACCCCATAGCCCAATGGATGCGTAAGTGACATTTCAACCATTTTATAAAAGACAAACAACTTGGTCCTATTTATTTTAACTGGCCTAAGATCTGAATTTCGGAAACAAAGTTAAAACTTACAGAGAGATCCCTCTCTGAAACTAGCAGGGCTAGATCCCAGTTTAGAAGTGGTTGGATAAGGTTACCACTGGTAAATTTCTTCTACCTTTAAACAACCTCTGGGAATTTACAGAGTGATAACATATTCTCTATTTTCTAGGAAGGGGCGTAGATCAGAAAATGCATTGCAAAGAGAACATCATTTGCAATCATTTCATTTACAATTTTTCTTTTGCAGTTTGTTTTCTTTGCTGATATGAATTTCCTTGAGGCTGGTAGAGTAGGTATGAGATTTGATTTCATGAATCTAAAAAGTAATATTATTTATGCAATTTGATTAATCAAGATCTGTGTTCAGGTTAAATAATGAGTAATAGACGAAAAAAAACAAGTCATGATAGGTTTCATTATTTTGGGCATTGTTAAGCTCTACGTCAGCGTATAAATATAGATATAGCTTTACTTCATGGTCCAATTCATGGTCTACTTCAAACTCTAGGGCATCTTCTAAATATATATTTATCTCTATGTTATGGTCTAGGTCATAGTTAGGGTCTATGTCTATGGGGGAATGGGGTAGAGAGTGTGAGAGAGATAGCATGGGGGGTAGAGAGTGAGAGTATGGGTGGTCTATTTCAATATCTAGGTCAATGTATAACTCTATATCTAGCTCTATATTGTGGTCTAGGTTATGGGAGAAGATAGTGAAAGTGAGAGGAAGATGGGAAAGAAAGGGGGGGTAGAGAGCTAGGGGGCTAGGTGTTGGTCTATGTCTAGGTTATGGTCTAGGTCATGGTCATGTTCATGTAAGTACTCATATAAGTAATCCATTGGAATAAGAACAAAAACTTAAAAATCAACTTACAGGAGAGGCTATATTTCTCTATTTCAGATATTTTTTATTCATTGTGAGACATGCCTCATCTTTAGATGGATAGAGAGAGATGGAGGTAGAAATAGGGGAAAAGAGGAGGAGGTAGAGAGGGAGGGAGAGAGAGAGAGGCAAATAGAGAGTGAGAGTGATATTAAAAACAAGGAGAGAGAGTGAGATTGAGTGTGAGGGGAAGTAGGGAGATAGAGGGAAGGGGGGGTAGATAAATATAAAGAGAGAAATAGGGGGAGAGTATAGGAGAGAGGGGGAGGGGGATATAGTTAGAGTGAGACTAACAACAATGAGAGAGAGAAATATGTGGTATATTTAGGATAGAAAGAGAGGAGAGAGAATGGGAGGGAGGGGGAGAGATAAAGGGAGGAGGGGAGTAGAGAGAATGTGTGAGTGTGATATGGGGGAAGAGAAAGAAAGAAAGGGGGGTTGGAAAAGGAATGTGTGAGTGTGTTAGAGGGAGGGAGATGGAGAAAAAGAGATAGGGTGTAGAGAGAGTGAGAGGAAGAGGGGATACATAGTGGGGAGGGGTGGATGTATGAGAGAGAGTGGAGAGATAGTGAGAGGGATGGGGAGAGAGAGAGGGAGGGAGGAAGGGGTGGAGAGAGAGGGAGGGAGGAAGGGGTGGAGAGAGAGTGAGAATGATTGTGTTGTAATTTTTGTTATAAATACTTCAAACTTCAAAGTACTGAGGGTTGATATTTACGCCCAAGAAAGCTGTAAGAACTGTAATTTTTTATCAGAGATCTACCAGTAATAAAAGGACATTTCATAGGATTCATGTGTGTTATCTTTTGGTGATGTTTTCTTCTCTCAGATGAATGGTTTTTCCTGTTTTCATAATTGTTTATGTTTTCTATATCTGATCGTTTAAAAGAAGCTAAAGTTGCAGAATTTATCTTTGTATACTCTGTTTCTGGCTTTTAAATATCTAATTGTTTGTCTTCTGATGTTATGATTAAGAAATTCTTAAATGCTTCTTGGTTATAACTGATTATCTCATCTTTTCTGCTATCCATCATTTAATTCTAAAGGATCTAACAGTTGCATTATCCTGCCCTGTGAAAATACCTTATAAAATCTGTACGTCGATCTCAAGCTTTAAAAAATAGACCCCATAGCCCAATGGATGCGTAAGCGATATTTCAGTCATTTTTATAAAAAAAACAACATAGTCTCATTTATTTAACTAGCTTAACATCTAAAATCTAAAACAAGGTTAAATTTTACAGAGAGATCCCTCTTTGAAACTAGAAGGGCTAGATCCCAATTTCAAAGTGGTTAGATAAAGTTACCTCTAGTAAATTTCTTCTACCTAGCGACAACCTCTAAGAATTTACAGAGCGATAACATATTGGCGACCATACTAGGGAATTGAACAAACTTTATATATCCTACGATTTCTTTTCCCTAGACAAAGAAAACTTTATTTCTAAACGAATTATAAAGTATAAACTTATATAAAGATAATGTTCAGAGGTTGTTAAGTTTGTATATATTAGTTAAAAGATTATAAAAATAAAATAAAAATTAAAAATTCTGGCTCCCAAAAGAGTTTTCACTAGATCTCATCCAAACCCAGAACCTGCAATAGCAATAGACAATCCCGAAAAATTACTCAGAAAGAAAAATGTTGCAGAGGGTTCCGGGAGTCATAGTCCACTTCATAGGTCCCCATCTCTCCTAGAGAAGTTGGTTGCCCTTCAATATCTTGAGTTTGACATATCTTTTGAACAAATCCTTTTTAGAACAAAATCTGACAACTTTGTAAGTGAAACAGTCTTAGATCAAACCATCCTACAACCCAGGACCCCTGAAATACTTTCTCCCAGAGATGAAGTTGATCAATGTTTCCTCCAGGAATTTGACAAGCTATAAGATCTAGTTGTGAATCTTTATCAAGCCTTAGACAATACTCACTTTCAGTAGTCGGTCTCACTTTTTTCCTTAACTATCGTCGCAACTTCTATTAAATCTAAACCAATTTATTCACCTCCTCTCAGCCCCTCTTATTCTACAACTTCTGTCACCTCACCTCCAATCACACAGGTTGTTGTTCATCCTCCTCCACTAATCATGGTAGACAGATATGATCCCTTGGTGTTGGGTGCTCCTTTACATGCCATGCCTCAGGATTATCAAACCAGACTCCCTCAGTTTGATAGTACTGGTCCTCTGAATGCACAACAACATGTTGACAAAATGAATGATTATTTTGATCTACAGAAAGTAGATGAAGCTGATGTACATATGATATTATTTGCACAAATCCTGACTGGGGATGTTAAGAAGTGGTTTAAAGCCTTACACCCTACTTTGATATCATATCTTTCCGCTTTCCATAGAATTTTTATGGACAGATGGGAGATTAAGAAAAATCCACTCCAGATATTATCAGAGTATGATAACATCAAGAGGAATCAGGGAGAAACAGTGCATGATTACTGCACTCGGTTCAATAACCTCTACAATGCCATCCCATCTGACATAAAACCCCCTCAAGGTCTAGAACTAATCAAGTTTACAGACAGATTCGATGCAGATATGTCATATTAGCTAAGGGAAATAAATGCAACGACTCTGGAAGACATGAAAAAAGTGCAGTTAACGTGGAGGCTAATCTACTAGCTAGAAGAGCTAGGTAAAGAATGGAGAGGAGGGTCACAATCAAAGAGGAACCTACCACATCCTCTTCAGATGCCAAATTGGATTCCTTAACCAGAGCTATGGAAAGGATGATGGAGATACTTACTATAGCTGAAAGAAATCCACCCAGGGAGAACCAAGCTGCTCCTCCAATTCGAAACCCAAACTTTAGAAGAAATCTTCCCCAGATCTGGTAGAGAGATCCTAGGGATCAAAGAGAATAGAGGGGGCCTGATCATCATATCATACCACCCCTCCAGGAAAATTACGTTGATGATGGGGAGGAGGTAATCAAGAAGTTTGATGACACTCATATAAACCGCATGGGCATTCATGATGATGAATCCATTTTTCTTACCTAGGAAGAGCATGAGATTTTTCTCCTGTCACAAACAGACGTTAATGAGGAAGCAGAAGAAACAAAACAACAAGCCTTTGAGAATGCTATAATGGAGGTCCATAGGCAATATAACCTAAGGAGCAAGAGGGAAAATGACAACCCTCCACAAAAGGATGTTGAAACAAAGAAGGATATTGTAACAAAGAGAGTAGTAGAAACCAAGAAAACTTCAAAAGACTCTCCTAATAAAGTCCCTGAGAGATGATGTTGAATCTCTTGCACAAAAAACTCCATAAATTCTACAAAGAGAAAATCAGACTGAAGTTTCATCTACCAGTCAACCAAGGGAACTTGGTCACAGAGCTTCGATAGATAAAACAGAGTTACAGACCCTAAGAAAAGCTTCCACTACTTTCAACCTTGAAGGGGAACTAGCCAAATTGAAGATTGCCATTCCCCTCTCTGAGTTGATGAACAAGGATTCTTATAGGTCTCAGGTGATTAAATCTTTAAGCATCGAACTTGAGATAGGTACTAAGGATTTGAATGTTGGATCTGTAGATCACTCGGAGATGGTAAATCTTGCTGATGACCGACCAGATCTCATGTTCATTCCTGAAGTTGATGGTCAAACTGATAATGATGTTGTGGCCCCCTTTTACATCAGCCTAAACATCCACGATCTAATGTTACACAACACTATGCTAGATTTGGGTGCCTCTCACAACCTAATGCCCAAAGCCGTGATGGAAAAGTTGGGAATCGAGGTCACCATACCCTACAAATATTTGCATTCTTTTGACTCTAGCAAGGTTAAATGTATAGGCCTGATCAAAGACTTATGCATTACCTTAGCTCAAATCCCAGTAAAGAGTATGGTAATGGATATAGTAGTTGCAGATATTACCCCAAAATACGGTATGTTACTGTCAAGATCATGGGGAGCTAAGCTGAAAGGAACCCTGTAGCTAGATATGTCCTATGCCACCATCCTGGTATTCGGACAATAGAGGAGACTATATAGAGAAACCTTGATGAAGTATATGGTTAGTAGTCAGGAAAATCCGCATAACTACCCATTATACTCTGCACACTTTGATCTGCACTCTTTTATTCTATACAATGATGGTGATGTGGAAGAAAAAATCTCTTAGCTGGAAGATGATACACATGATTCAAAGAAAAGTAAAGTAATCATTGAGGCAAGAAAGGTGGAAACTGTAGAAAGGGAGGAACTTCCAGCAGATTTTTGGAGCATGGATTTAGATGTTTCAATAAGAAAAGAGGGAGATGGAGCTAGAGTATGGTTACATAATCACAGATCAAGTTATTCAGAGAGTCATTCCTACAAACTGAATTTCCAATGCACTAACAACATAGCCGAGTACGAAGCTTTGATGCTCGACCTAAAATTATTGAAGAAAGTTGGTGCCAAACAGATAATGGTAAGGGGTGATTCTGAATTGATTATCAAACAAATAAAAGGTGAGTATGCAACTAAATATCCCAGACTTAGAGCCTATAGGAATGTTGGTTTGGATTCCCTTCAATTCTTTACTGAAGTCGACTTGCAGGTAATGCCTAAAGGACAAAACATACTTGTAGACGGGTTGGCTACATCGGTAGCTACCTATAGAATTCCTTTTCGTCCCACTCAGAAGTACACAGTGGAGGTGAAGTGCAGAACAACCATTCCTGACAACATCAGATACTGGAAGGTATTTGGAAATGACGATCAAATTGAAGACTTCCTACAGTGTAAGAATGATTTCGAATGTACAAACACAGATTTAGAAAATGATGATGAGATTGTAAATAAATCTATTTTTGAAAATGGTAGTGTAAATAACATAGATTCTAAAGTTTTGAATGAAAATAAAGTAGATGCAGATGAATTGAATGAAAATGAGATAGATTCTGATATTCTACAACTGAAAAATAATGTGTTACCTAGAGGTTTAGTTCTGCTAGAAGACTTGTTCGATTTTAACGATGTAGCCAAAAAACCAAAAATTGAGGCTAGTGGTAAAGAGGTCGAAGAGTGCACCACAGGAACAGACGAAAAGCCCAAGATGATAAAACTTTCTAAATCTCTACCCCCTGAGAAAAAATGCAAATACATTGAACTTTTAAAAGAATACGTGGATGTTTTTTCCTGGGGTTATGAGGACATAAAATCCTACGACAGAAACATCATACATCATCAGATTCCCATAAAAGAAGAACACATACCTTTCAGGCAGAAACTTAGGAGAATAAATCCCAAGTTGCTTCCCTGGATAGAGAAAGAAATAAAAAATATGTACAACGCAAAAATCATAGTCCCCTTGAGATTTTCGAAATGGGTTTCTAACCTAGTTCCTACTAGGAAGAAAATTGGCTAGATCATACTTTACATAGATTTCAAGAATCTAAAGAAAGTCTCCCTCAAAGACAATTACCCACTGCCCAAAATGGACCACATTTTGAAAAAAAGTGGTTGGTTCCAGCAAGATCTCCTTACTAGATGCTTTCTCGGGCTACAACCAAGTCCTTGTCCACCCAGAGGATCAAGACAAGACAACATTTACCACACCCTGGGGAACCTTCATGTATGTGAATATGCCCTTTGGCTTGATGAATGTTGGTGCTACTTTTCAAAGGGCAATGTATATTTCTTTTGTGGACGAATTAGGAAGATTTATATTCATATATCTATATGATTTGACTGTATACTCCCAATATGATGAAGAACACTTGCACCATCTCAGGCATGTGTTTGAGAAGTGCAGAAAATTTGGGATTTCATTGAACCCAAAGAAGTCTCTTTTCGATCTAGAAGAAGGAAAGCTATTGGGACACATAATATCTAAAGATGGAATTAAAATAGATCCCAATAGGATAGAAGCCATCCAGAAGGTGGAACACCCTAGGAACATCAAATAACTACAATCATTCATCAGCAAAATAAATTTCCTTAGAAGGTTCATACCCAAATTGGCTGAACTTCTTATGAACATCACTAACATGTTGAAAAAAGACACAAAAATCAAATGGAACACTGAATCCAAATAGTCATTTGAGTAGGTGAAACATGTGCTCACCCAATCCCCAATCCTGATCAACCCAAACTACACCAAAGACTTTTATCTTTTCACTTTTTCATATGAGCACACCATAGCAGCAGTACTATTGTAGAAAAATAGCGAAGGGTAGGAACAACCCATAGCATTTTTCAGCAAAGCTTTGAGAGACATTTTGTTGAACTACAACATAATAGAGAAACAAGCCTTTTCCCTGGTAAAGGCCATAAAGGACTTTAGAGTCTATATTCTCCATTCTCACACAATTACATATGTTCCAAATGTAGTGGTAAAGGATATCATGACTCAGGATAACCTAGATGGTAGGAGAGGAAAA
>CBVK0101214538.1:0-19757 GCA_900067695.1 Picea abies | reverse complement strand
TATCTACTTGCATTAACTACTTTAAATGCCTTCTACCTACTAAGGACAAGTGCACCTCATCTTAATGGATTCATTTAAGGTGGCGCAAGAACTTCCAAAGTGATTTAAAAATTTGTGCTGGCTTGTCCAGCTGTCTCTCACTTCCACGTTGGCTCGCTTGATGTGGGTGATGCTCCTGCATCAGGAAATGAGCCCTCAACTTTAAGATTCACTGTTGACTTATTTGCATGGTGGAGGAGGAATTTAGTGGTTATTAGAGACTTCCCCTATGTTGGGTTAGATGTCAGATGTAGCGTAGACCTAGTACTTCCCAAGGGCATACAATGGGATGAATCAGGTATGAAACATTATTATTATTATTATTATTATTATTATTATTATTATTTATATACTGGGGGAATCAACAACTTGTGGTTCTTGTACTCATGTGACATGGTGTCGATACCCACCCGCTACCACTATAACCCCAGGTGCACCACACAGCCCATAAGCATGGAGCGCAAGTAAATCGAGGTGAGAATTGAACTTGAGACCTCCTTTGAATATTTCCTTCCATTTACATGACACTTTCCAATCGGCTATACCCCCGCGAGAATCAGGTATGAAAACATAACCTTGCAACATATATTTATTTTATTTTATTTTATATGTTTTTGGTTGTACAACAAGGAATCTAAAATATTTTTTTATCATCATGTAGACAGAGGTGCATCATGTCTGACAAATATGTCATCATTGGGTATTTGTGGAGACACATAGGAAGTAGCTAAGCATGACATCAAAATGAAAGGGATCTGAGAGGTAGAGAGGAACCTCCAGGGTTTGACGATGGGTGTTCCACCCCTTAGGAGGTGAGACATGCCTCTACACTTGCAATGACATAAAATGGGGGTTTCCAAAATCCTAAACCATTTTCTTCATTGGGTGACACGAGCACTAGTGTGCTATGTAGAGAATAACATGATACATGAGGTTATAACATTCCTTCCCCCAGGTTATCACGGTCTTGATCATAGACTAGGACCAATTCTACTTCTGCAAAAGCACAAGGTTGAACAAATTTTTCATATTGATGTTTCATTCATTTTTTATGTGTCTCATTGATGAGAGCAACATCAAGACGAGTTTCATCCAACTTGGTTAAATATCAGAATTATTCCTCTTCAGCAGAAGTGTGACGTAGGAGTTCTCCGGTAAATTTCAATGAAGGGATCTCACATTTGATTGGTAACAATGCTTCTATGTCATATAGCAACTTGAATGGCATGAATCCAGTTTCATTTTTCACTGAAGTTCGAGAGAAAAAGAGTGTGGAGAAGAGTTGCAAGTTCCAAGAGTCCGACAAGAAATATTTTTTGGGTTGTAGCCATCCTAGAAAGATGACCACCAAAATATCCAAGTTGATAGTCATTTAACACTCATTCAACCTCGTCATGGGTTAAACAATGTTGTAGGAAAATAGCGATGGCACATTGGTACAATGTGTAACCGATGATGAGGTAGTGTGTGGATTGGTGTTGGATGTGACATCGTTCATCACATGAGATGTTCAACTTGGGTTTAGAGATAGAGAATAATATATCCATACCAAGGATTAGACATACTAATGAGGAAAAGGGATTCATCAGGAAGAGAATCACTAGGTTCAATATCTTCATCAATATAGGGAATATTGCAAATCGATTCCTCAAAAACCAACTATTCCTTAGCTTTTGATTTGGAAAATTTGAGATCGAATTCTTGGAGAATAATTATCCATTTGGAATATTTTCCCCCAAGTACTTGGCGATTCAAGATGTGGTACATGGGGTTTGAGTCGACGATGACCGTGGTAGTGTGCAATAGAATGTACTGGAAAAATATCTGGATGGAAATAACTGTTGTCAAAGCCAACTTTTCGACATGCGAATATCGGAGCTCAGGACCAGATAGACTCTTACTCAGATAGTGTATCACATGTTCGTATTTGTCATTATTCTCTTGTACTAACACCATAGAAATAGTTGAATTAGAGGCATACAAATAAAGGATATTGTCTTTTTCATAATTTGGTGGGTGCAAAAGATGTGTGTTAGTTAAGGTATGCTTAAGGGCATCCAATGAGCGTTGAGCAATTTCATCCTAGATGAAATGGGTATCTTTCTAAAAAATATCATAAATCCTTTAGTGATTTCGAGGTAATTACAAAAGAAATGGAAAATAAAGTTTTCCTTCCCTTCAAAAATTTGTAGTTGACTGAGGTTGTTGAGAGGAGGTAAATCGAGAATGGATTTGAATTTTAAGGGATCCACCCTAATCCCATATTTGGAGACTACGAAGCCAAGGAGGTGTCCTGATTCAAAAATGAAAATAGATTTATGGGGGTTCAAACGTACGTGGTAAAATGAACATCGAAGAAAAATGGCTCATAGGTGACCAATGTGGTCTCATCGATAAGACGAGTGAGTGGGTAATTCATCTAGGTAGGTTTCAACAATATGATTGATATTGTGGAATGCATATGACATGGCCCACTGAAAAGTAGCTCTAGTGTTTTTAAGGCCAAAAGGTAGTTTCCGACAAGAAAACTTCCCCTAAGGGTAGATGAAGGGTGTTTTATGTTGATCAGTTGGTAGGATGTTGATCTGGTTGTATCTGGAAAATCCATCCATGAACGAAAAATGACGCTTCCATAGAAATTATCGATAATTTGGTCAATAAAGGGTGTAGGGTAATTGTCTTTGGGAGAATCCTTATTAAGATCCCTATAATTGACAAAAACATGAATGGTACCTTGTTTCTTAGCGACCAAAATGATATTGGAAACCCATTTTCTCAAAGGGACAGGATAAATAAAACTAGACATCAACAATTTTTCGACTTTTTCCTTTATGGCCGGGTTTTCTTATAGGATGAACTAGGAGAAGTTTTTGTCTTACAGTTTTAATGCCTGGGTAAGTTTTATTTCATGCACAATGATCGATGGATTGATCCCTAGAATTTCTTCATAACTCCATGTTATAACCCTAAATTGCACTATCCATGCTCACCTGGCATCAGGCCAACTCCTTACCTGGCATCAGGCCAACTCATTGCCCTTCATTGCCAAAGCCATGCTGAACAAACTCTTTAAAAACCTCTCAAATCAAGTAACCCACGCCCTAACCCACTGCTGGGTGCGTTGGAACACTGGCAGGCCTTATACTGCATGCGTTGGAATGCGGGCTGGCCCACTACAGCCAGCATTTACCTAACAAAGCAAAAAATCGGGAAAGTTTCCACCGGGACGAAAAGATTTGGGTCAGTTAACTGGAACTCCCAGCCATGCATGGCCGAGAGTTCGTCTAAAAACCTAGCTCCTTCTAGCCTATAAAATAAGGGGTAGGGGTACTATTCAAAAGAGGAAAATTATAGCAAAGAAACTCTGCCCAATTGCCGAGTCCATTTTGTCCCAACCCTTTATCCTTTTCTCAAGCTTTAGGAGAATTCAAGCAAAGTAGTTGGAGGACAAGGAAGAGGAGGAGCCCGGGATCAGGATCGAGGAACGGTGGCCGGTCTCTATAATCATTGTAAGTTGATTCATGTTGAGATTAATAAAAAGATACTTTTCCCATCTCAAATACACGAGTCTTATATGTTCTATTTGATTTGTGTTTAATCTCTAACCCTCTAGTAGATCAATAGCATGCATGCGTAGTTTTGTCTTGATTGCAGGATTGCTTTTTGGAAGGAGCAGCAACAGTAAGGGGATAAAAGATCAACGGAGGATCTACACCAACCGTCGATAAAAAGGTTAGTTGATTCTTCCCATGTTTGCATGAGAAAAAGGGTTTTAGGTTGGGGTAGAAGGTTAAAAGTTATTTCTTAAGGGTCATGATCTGCATGCAAGTTTAAGCCCTAGCTTGTTAGTCCATAGGGTAGAATAACCCCAAAACAGAATTAGCGACTCCACTAGTGATATTTTACTCCTAGGGTTTTCGGATTTGGTTAAAGGTCTTTTGGGTAGTTCAAAGAAGTTCAGTCTCTGTGTCTTTGTTTATTTTGTTTTCTGTTAAGTCAAAGCTAGCAGGGAACCTGGTTATCAATACCAGTTCTTCCTTGACTGTTGCTTGACATTTATTCTCGGGACACACAGAGGTACACGCAGCCTGCAAAAGGCCTACACACATGTGACCCGCGCCCTAACCTTCTACAGCCTGCTTTTGAATGCCTATTGTAGTGGTTTCAGTAGCGTGTGGAGCCCAGGAAGCTTAAGAGGCAGTCTCCTCTTTCCTGTCAGAAGTTTACCTTCTCAGGGGGCTTTCTGGATCCTGTTTAGGTCTTATTGGTTTACTGTCTTGCTTTCAGTCTACCTTATTGTGTTGGTTGTTCTTTGCTTGTGTTTTCTTTTTTGCAAATTTTCCTTTTCTGTTGAAGTTATAGCATCCAAGCCTCTTAAAGACCCTAGTTGTCAATACCAGAGGCCTTTTTCAGGTTTGGACTTCCTATGTATTGTTTGATCTTGGCTTTTATACAGACCTGCGGCCTGTTTAAGTCTTGCCCGTGGGTACCCGCGTGCTGTTGTAGTTCAGCACACGTTTGCACGCGTGTTGTCTTGGTGACAGTCACGGGCTTGATTGGTATCTTTTTCATCTTGGGTGGGGCAGTCATCCCCTCCTGTGGTGAGAAGAGATCCTCTCAGGGGTATAGAGTTTGGAGTTGCACAGTTAGCAGGTTAGGGCATATTATCCTTAGCCTGTGTTTGTTAGTTGATGTTTTGATAGAAAAGACAAAAGAGAAAAATATTTGTTTTATGGTTTTTAGGCAAGTGTTAGAATCGATGTTGTCTTGATTTCTTTTCACATTTTGTGCTCTGATTCTTTTGCGATCTACACTCTAAGACAGAGTTTTCTTTTCATTCTTTTGGTTTTGGTCTTGTCAACATTTTTCCTTGTTGCGTTATTTTGCAATGAAATAAAAAAAAATTCCTCTTTTTCATTTTCTTCTTGGTGTGAAGATTGTGTTGTTGCATCAGTAGCTAGGAAAGAGTCTTTTTGCATAATTTTTTGCAGTGCATTTAGAGTATAAGTAGCTCGCAGATCTGAGCGAAAATTCTTTATATTTACTGCATGAAATCTTAGTAAATTTGAAAAAGAAAAGAAGTCTTTCTTGATGAAAAGTTGATGGTTTTGCATTTTAGTAAAAGTTGTTGTTTCCAAGCATTTTTTGTTCATTTTTCTTTGAGTCTTTTTACACACCATTAGTTTCACTTTCTCATCTTGTGACTTAAAAATACCATTAAAAGCAACTCTAATTAAAATCAATTAGACTTTTTTGTTTGTAGGGTGCATACACTAGCTCAGGACTAGGGCCTTGGAATAGGTTGGAGAGTAAATTCTCCAAGGCCACTCAAACCAAACATTGGATTCTGTCAATAGGGAGTGTAGAAGTCCAGTTACCGAAAGTTATTCAGGACCCCCCTCTAACACAGGGGCTAAACACGAGGTCGCGTAAGGAAAGGTAGCGGAGATAACCCCTCCAAAGTTGGACTGAGCGTTGTGGAGAACACATATCGAGGATCTGTTAAGGGATTCCGTCGTTTGCATTTGTGATGGAGCTTCATGGGTCTCGAATCCGTTCGAGGTCCTCAGTCATCTTCCAGACCATTTTATCTCGATACCCTTGACAGGTTTCAGGCTTGATACCCTGCTCATTGTGGTCTACCCGACTATTGACTGTACCCGCTTGATGACTGTTCACGTGCTGGCAAACTAGTTGCCAATCTTTTCTAGGGACATACACAGGTGACTGCGGGGGTATACCACAGTAACTAGGGAAGACATCAGGCCACACTTTGTAGAGTATACCCAGAGGGTGCTTCCGTATTCGAGTTGCACTTGCACCAGTAAGTTTCTCTAGTGTTGGTTGTTGTAACTGTTCTTCCAACTAGTTTAGTGCTTGCTTGATTTATCTGTTAGGGGATTTCTTTTAGTGTGTGTTACTGTTTGTTCATGTAGAATACCTTAGTGTGTCATGAATATTCTCACACAGTGGAGGATTCGGAGCTCCGCCGGTCACGAAGGCTTCTGGGCCTGCCGCCAGTTATACTAGAGCCACCCCCGCCACCCTTGAGGTGGAAGTCAGACCAAAGAGGGTCTTTCAAAGCAACCGGGTTTCAAACCATTGAGCCTGAACAACTCCCGGAGGAATCAGCCACCAATCTTGGATCAGTTGAAACCTCAAACACTAATACTTGGTCGGACATTATTGTGCCAATTCAATTTTACGAATGCCTATCAGCGCCTAACCCAGTGATGGAACCAAACTCTGTTACTTCAACTGGGATATCTTCCATTCCCATCATTGTTGCTACCACAGGAGAAGCTTCTCCTAACTTACCTTTGTCGGCGGTCCAGGCCACCATGGTCTCGCCCGCAACTACGTCGCACAGTGGACTGGCCCCATCTATCACGGCGACCACACCTCCTTACACACCTAGTGCGATAGGCCCTCCATTTTCATACGGTATGCCTAGTTCAGGTACAAGTCCTGCACTCACTTCCTCCACTTCACAGACTTTGGGTCTGGGGGAAGGGAGCTCTAACGCTTCTCTGCAAGGTCAACTTGGGGGCATTCCTATCCCTTTCAATGCTTTTTCTTACGCTGGAGGTCACATCCCTCCTTCATCCCCATCGCTTGGTGGATTGCATCAGCAGTCCGTCGGGTCGCCTGCACACACAAGTCCATTTGGAGCCAGGAGTCAAGGAACACCTACGCAAACTCTGCCGATAAGTTCATCACCATTTTTCTAGAACAGGACATTAGGTAATAACACTTACACATCCAATGCTTTCCCATCGGGGGGCACACCCATTTTTGGACAGTCTACGCCGGCACAGGGTACTATTCCTATGTTGGGGGCACACATACCAGGACCTTGGAACTCAGGTCAAGGATCCGTTCCTTCATCTAGAATACCATTCTGGGGCAACTCTTTCCACAGTCAATGGAACCCCGGACAGACTTCTATGCCTCTCCCCTCGGGACCGGCATGGGGTAATCCTTCCCAATGTCTGTCAAACATGATGAATGCCCAACATCCTATTTCCTTCATGGGGAATCAACAAATGATGTCTCCTCAAATGAAAAACCCTTATGCTGGTCAGGGCCACGGTTTCTACCAAAATCCTGGCCAAGAGCCAAACTTTTCCTGGCAACCTAGTGCTAGTCAAACTCTAGGACCCATTTATCCTAGCTATCAGCAGCAACCTAAACTACCTTTCTTGGCAATGTTACACTTGCTAGATTTAACACGGTTGTTGAATGATCTTATCTATCATGATCCGCGTTGGCCTCCTATGCCAACGAATTTGCCTTCGGACATCCCAAAGTTCGAGGCCAAGCCTAATGAAGATCCAGGTGATCACGTGACTACTTTCCACTTATGGTGTTCATCTAACTCACTGAAAGATGAGTCCGTCCAGTTGCGATTGTTTCAACACACTCTTATTGGGAGTGTTTTGAAATGGTACATAGAGCTTGATCGTTCATGATATTCTTCTTTTGGTGAACTGGCGATGGCTTTCCTTAACCATTTCCAGTTACCTGTGAGATACGACGTCGGCACAAAGTTTCTAGCTAATTTCGAGCAGACGAAAACAGACCATATCTTGGATCATATTCGAGAGTGGCGATGCCGAAAGAGTCTTATCAAGGTACCCATCCCACCAGCATTCCTGCTTGAGTGGTTCCTTAAGTCTTTAGTTCCACATTTATCCAAAGATGTCGCGACTTCAGGGATTTTCTCCAAGGAAGATGCCATCATGAGGGCTCAACAGTTTGAGCTTATCTACTCTCAGTCTGGTCTATTGTACACCATCCTTCCGGATGCACCACGATTGATTCTAGAAAAAACCAGACAGAGAGCCAGACCACATGTCGATGGTTTAGTTGGTTTGGAACAAACCAAGCCCGCTGAGCAATTGACAAAACAGTTGCAGCAGTTATCTATACAACACTCAGCGGCCAACCAGACTACTGCTTTGGTTGCTGCTCCTACTCAAACATCGAAAGTACACTCCATACAGACGAGTAACCCAAAGGCCAACCAGCAGCCCGAAGGGAAGAAAAAAAAATGCAAGAAAAGTAAGGGGGATAAGAAACCAAATGATAACGCTGGCGAGGGCACCATGGAAAAATGAAAGGCAAGGTATCTATGCAACTTGTGTGCGGAATATCACTCTACCCATCTATGTCCTCGACTTGCGGAGGCCCAAAATTTTGTCACACAGCAGCAACAAGCCGTGTTGACTAACCCCTTTCATCATGGGCAAACTTTAACTCAAGCCTCTGCAAGTACTGAAGGGGGCAGCCAAGAAAACTTCCCTCCCCAAAACAATCCATCTTCCGCGAACGTATATATGGTGAAAAGTGATGCTTTCATTACGACTAGAGAACATGACTATAGTAAGCCAAGTGCCTCTGAGAAGGGCAAAGAAGCTGAGATCCCATCTCTTCCTCTACATATCAAGAAGACATTGGGTGAGACAATGAGATGCATCCCAAAAGGTGCATTTAAACAAGCTTTTCACAATCCAAACGCAAGGGCCGCCCAGAACTACTCTGTGGTGGAATATTTATCACAAACCCCTTGTGCTATGTCCGCTTTGGAGGTCCTCCAAAGTTGCCCTGCTCAGAGGAAAGCCTTGTTGACTGCTTTAGGCTCGACTGAGACTTGTAACCCGGGAACCATCATGTTAGATATGACTGACTTAAAACCTTGTTTTCCTTACCACGTCGCGTTTCAGATAGTAGTGGCTCATCCCACGAAATTTTTTACATGGAATATCTTCCGCATGGTGGTGGACGAGGGCGCTTCAACTTGCATTATGTCGTTAGCATGCTGGAAAGCCATTGGTTAACCCGAGTTGTCTCTGTCACCTACTCTCCTCACTGCGTTCGATGGTCGTTCTTTCCGACTGCATGACATCATTCCTTCTTTTCCTGTACAGTTAGGGGGGAAGACCGTGTGCATCGAAGTAGAGGTAGTTGATGCCCCCATCGACTACAATCTATTGTTAGGTCGTAGTTGGACTTATGCAATGCAAGCAGTGGTTGCTACAGTTTTCCGCGTCCTATTGTTTCCACATGAAGGCCGGATAGTGACCATTGATCAGTTATCCTTCTCTCGACCCAACCCAGCTTTGAGGGCATCCACGGTTCCCATGGTTGATAATCCTCAAGCCGGTGTCATTAACGTAGGAGTTGGCTTGTGCCCATCTTTGATGGGTACTTTCAATTACCCACCTCCTCATAGCAACGTCAAGTTTATATCGACTCACCACAAGGCCGAGGTTTTCCATGTTTTGTTGTTCCGCATGACTTACTTTCAGGATCCGTGGATTCTTCCTTCTCCATCAGACACGATGGATGCAATGGGGCATGCGGGCATGTCTACACCCTTGTCGGCCGCTAAAGTAGCATACTCTTTGGTTCAGCAAGCTTCAGCTACTCCTGATCCAATTCCCGCACAAGAGTTGGATTGAATCCTAGAGCCTATCTGGGCTTAGGATTTTTTTTCCAACATCGATTCGTTAGATTTAGTCTTGCCTTCTGATGAAGAAATAATCGAAGCAATGAATGGTCCGGACAAACCCTGGGAAGATCTTCATCAAAAATCATATTTCCTCCCAGAGTTACACCGAATCGAGGCAGGAGAATTCACTATCACCATGACGGGAGATCAGCCTTGTCCCATTAACCTCTTGGCTACACACAATATTTATGCTAAGGGCAATATGGCAACTATCGTTTCCATGATACCTATTAATATCTCCCGAAGCCCCGACATCATGGAGAATGTCTTCGTCAGAGCAGATTGCTCCCCCAAAGAGATTTAGATTTACACCGATCTGTTTAAAGAATTCCATGATGTTTTTGCTTGGTCTTACGAGGAAATGCCAGGCATCGATCCGAAAATAGTTGAACATGAGATCACTACGTATCCGAACGCTAAGCCTGTTCAACAGAAACTTCGTCCAGTTAATCCTAGGAAGGCAGCAACCATCAAGGCTGAGGTTGAGAAATTGCTTAAGGCAGGGTTCATATACCCTATTCACTTGACTCAATGGGTGTCAAATCCCATGCCAGTCAATAAAAAACAAGGCACGATTCGTGTCTGTACCGATTTCTGTGATTTGAACAAGGCATGTCCAAAGGATAATTATCCAACCCCATTCATCGACCAGATCATCGATGAGTGTGATGGTTGTGAATCCTTTTCGTTCATGGATGGTTTCTCAAGCTATAACCAAATCCAAATCAAACCTGAGGACCAACACAAAATGACATTTATTTGTCCGTGGGGTACATTCGCCTATCGAAAAATGCCTTTTGGTCTCAAGAACACTGGAGCTACTTTCCAGTGGGCCATATATTTTGTGTTTCATGACCTCAAACATATAGTCGAGGCTTATCTATATGATTTAGCATCACGCTCTCGCAAGCGAAAGGATCATCCTATGCACCTCCGACTAATCTTTGAACGTTGTCGCTACTTCCATATTCGCTTGAATCACAACAAGTGTAGCTTTTGCGTCACGTCGGGCTGTTTGTTAGGTTTCATCGTTTCAACAATGGGGATCATGGTGGATCCTCTTAAGGTGGAGGCAATAGTCCAGTTTCCCCCCCCCCACGCACAATTTTACAACTTCAAAGTCTTCAAGGCAAGGCGAACTTCTTATGACACTTCATCGCCAACTATGCCGAAATCACCAAGGGCTTCATGCGTTTACTGAAGAAAGATGTTCCTTTTCTCTGGGACGAAGTAGTGCAGCGCTCTTTCGATGCATTGAAACACGCCCTTACAACCGCACCTCTGCTACAGCCACCGAATTATAACAAGGATTTCCTATTATATCTGGTTGCTGCAGAGTCAACCATAGGCATGGTTTTAGTTCAGGAAGATGATTCATTTTCTGAATATGTGATATATTACCTGAGCCGAGGCCTCGTAGGAATGGAACTTAATTATACCCATCTCGAAAAACTCGCGTTGGCAGCAATCCATGCTGTTCAACAGTTCCGTCACTATGTTTTGTTCCGTAAGACCACTGTCATTGCCAACATAAATCCATTTCAGTACATGTTGACATGACAAGTTATCGGTGGAAAAATCAGTAGATGGATGGTAATCCTCCAAGAATTTGACTTGGACTTCATTTCAGCCAAGTCCAAGAATTCGTTGGTCTTCACAGAACTTATTTCGGAACTTCCAGTTGAGTCAGGTGACGTTGTGCCTGAGGAATCGCCTATCCGGGGGGATATGTTTTTGATCAAATCGTCTGACCCCTGGTACGAAGATATACTGATCTATCTCCAGACTTTGAAGTGTCCTACCTTTGCTTCTCATGATGAGCATTGACGGATACGCCATCAGGCCAAGAACTATCTTATACTCAATGATACTTTGTATCAGAGAGGTGTAGACTACATCTTGCGTTGATGTCTCACTCATGAGGAGGCCGTCATAGTGCTCAATGATTGTCATACAGGAGCTTGTGGCAGTCACTTATCCAGGTTGGAAACAACCCAAAATATTTTATGAGCCGGTTACTTTTGGCCCACGCTTATAAAAGATTGTATCGAGTCGGTCAAGAAGTGCCATCTGTGCCAAATCTTCTCACGGAAGATGAGGGCACATCCAGCTCCCATGTTTCCTGTTATCACCGTCAGTCCCTTCACCAAGTGGGGGATTGATTACACTACTTGCAACCCCTCGTCAGCCAGGGGGCATCGCTATATCATTGTGACTGTTGACTACTTCACTAAGTGGGTCGAAGCTATGTCGGCGTTCAAAGATGATGGAGAGACTGTAGCTCTCTTTTTATTTAACCAGATCATAGCACGGTTCGGAGTCTCGAGAGAGATTGTCACTGACCATGGCAGTCACTTTCAGAACCAAATGATGACTGAGTTAACTTCAAAGCTTGGGTTACGGCAAGAACATTCCTCACCTTACTATCCCCAAGCCAATGAGCAGGTGGAAGATGTTAATAAAACTCTTAAGACAATGCTACAATGAACCATCAACTCAGGCAAAACCAATTGGCATTTGATGTTATACTCAACATTATGGGATTACTGAAAATTCGTTAAGACTGCAACCAGTTTCTCACCTTTCCAACTCGTTTACGGGATGGAGGCAGTCTTGCCCATCGAATGTCAAATTCGATCTCTAAAATTGGTAGTACAGTTATTGCCAGACACTTCTCCACTTGAAGAATGGTTAGTACACCTTGAGCATCTTGATGAGCAGCGTCGCGATGCGGCCCTGGCCAATGAGGCTCATAAGAGTAGGGTCAAGTGTCAATATGATAGTTCTGTTCATCCTCGGGTTTTCTCTGAGGGCGACCTTGTCCTAGTTTATGACCAAGATAAGGACACCCTGGGGGCAGGAAAGTTTAAACCCACATGGTTCAGACCCTTCATTGTTAAGGAGGTGTTAAAGAAGGGCGCTTATCGTCTGGTTGATTTTGAAGGGAATGCTTTGGCGGAGCCTAGAAATGGGCTCTACCTCAAGAAGTATTACTCATAGCATCATCACTGTGGGTAACATTTTGTAACATATGTATAGTCTTTGTGCTATTACTTTCTTTCGTTTTTTTTGAAAAACATGTCATGGATGTGTCATTAATGTTATCTTTCATCACTATGGCAAATTTCAAGTGAGTCTGAGGTGTTCATTGGGTATGCGGACGGTGCTAGTCGACACACACAGAGGCTTGCCTCCGCAGCTTGGGTAATCTTTACACCACAGGGTTAGTTGTTATCTTCCGGAGGGATATGCTTAGGTGACACCACAAACAATGTTGCTGAGTATAGCATAGTTATTGAATTTCTTCGCGATGCTTTGTCATTGGGTATCTCTCATCTTCGGGTCTATCTAGATGCTTAACTAGTTGTGTCGCAGCTAAACAGAATATACCGTGTGCACGATCCTACTTTACACCGACGATTCCTTAGGGTACGTCTCTTGGAATGCAACTTTGATTATATTACATATTTTCATGTTCCTATGAGTCTAAATCAAATCATAGATACTCTAGCTAATCACATTTTAGATTGGCATATTGCTCACACATAAAAAAGATCATGACCAAACACATGTAACTACATTTTTGTACACATAATCCATAAAGACACATAAAAGAAATAAAAACCATATATAAACATCATAAAATCCTCAGAGTACATAGATGGGCGCAAGCGCCTCAAAAAGTGGGAATCATAATGAGTCACCAGGGCTTATGCCCTCAAAAAATATATACAATAAGGTGCTCATGGCACATAAAAAGTTTACAAGTCTGCTCAGTGCCTGTGGGCCCTGTTATAATCATGAACGGCCTGGGATAAATGCCTAAACAATTGGACCCATGTCTGAGGTGCCCCCACAACATGAGTCTACATAGAGGGCGGCAAGTCCTCTATCTCTGTCATGGGAACCGTGCGAGTGAGCGTAGTGAAGTTCCACTCAACCTGCCTAAGAACCCTCTTGGCCTCCCCTGCTGGGAGGTTCCCTATTACTGCTACTCCCCCGGCGACGGCAGCTGCGGCCTCTGGCCATGGGCGGCACCTGTTCCATGAAAAATCGGTAGGTCGCACGGGTCCCACATATGCACGCAACACAATGTTCACCCATCAAAAACTCTGTTATCCAAAAACATGATATATATATATCAAAAATACATAAAAATTACATATGCAAACAAAAAAAATATATAGGTGGATACTTACCCATATCCCCTCGCTCCTCACTAGGAGGCACTGGTATCATTGGATCTCTGGAAAAGTCAATCCCCACGTATGGGTAGTCCTCGATAGCGAGGATCTGCCATGACAACCAAGAAAAAAAGTCGTCGTTGAAGGCCTCTACAGTCCTTCCACCACCCTGTCGCGGAAGTAATGCTACCCATCTACATACTGCAGGGAAAGTCACCATATGTCCTCGTACTGTCAGCCAAGGACTGAAACATGGAAATCTCTCAAAAAAGAATGAACACAGGATAGTCCCAAACCCAAAGTTCCTGTGTGTCCGCTGTCGGAAATCTGTCAATTGCCTCTTCATGCTCTCTAGCAGTGTGGTACTCTAGTCATATATTTGTGCATTCATGCACTGAACTACACAGTTCATCTGTGCGCGCGACACCTGATGTACGGCTGCGGAGCTGGTAATTCACCTAATGAGCGATAAGATAGTCTGTAGAGTAAGGCTGGTGATACTGCTAACCGGTATTGAGGAAGTCCCCTGATTCGCCCCAGCCACACAATATTCTGCTATCAACTCCGAGACTTTTCTCGGCCCCACAGGAAAGGTCTGAAAGTTAACGGGTTCCCCTCTCCTCGAGAGGCCCGTCAAAAAATAGATATCCTTGGTGGTGGGCACCAAGGATTGCCCCTCTATCATAAAGGCCTCTGCATCGGGATGCCAATAGTCAACCAAGGCACTCAGTAGCCTGGGTTGAGTGCGCATAAATGGACACAAGAAAAACTTCACCAAGCCACACTGCGTTAGCACAACCATCACATTCGGATCTGCAGCTACTACCTCATTGGCATCCTCGTGCTCCCTCTCTCTCCAATGAACATACATCCTGTCAAGCACAAAAAGACAAAAAAGGGGGAGTTAGATCTTGCCAACCCAATTTTCATTTGCGCGGGGGTAACCCGCGGGCTGTCGAGGCGACAGTCGCGGGTACCCGTGTGCAGTTTTGACTCTGCGCCCGGGTACCCATGGGCTGTCCCTGGACAACCCACATTTTGCTAGGGCCGACCCTTTGGAGGGCGACGACCACCCCCAAAATGCACCCAAAAACATTAAATGAAGTATTAAAATGTAAGAGGAGGGAGTTTGTACTTACTTGGTCCAAGAAGAAGTCCGTTTGGTCCACTGTAGCTCCCGGAATCACGATCTCTGGCAAAGGGGGTCTTTTGGCTCCAGAGTCAATTTTCAAATCAACAATGGTGATAATGAGCTGCCAGCTTTTGTTTATAGACTTTTTGGCCTCTTTTTGTCACCCTTTTGGCCCCTTTTATCAGTTTCTTTATACCAAAAACCATTTTGAGTGGTTCTGGAGTTATATGGGAAGGATTTGATCAGGTATTGGGACATTTTTCATTGAGTTTCAGAAAATAAAAAAAATATATACATAAGGACGGTCCATAATTTGTTTTTCAAAAATCAACCTGAGCATATAGGGTAGGATTTCATTCCCACTGTTGCATCTCGTTGCCTTTTGTTTTTACGATATAGAATCAATCCCATCCGGTTGTGCCATGGAACCATCATATCTTCTCTAGAAGTGTCACAACTGGGTGGTAGAGCTTACCAAAATATGGATGCCCTAGGTAGTTCCTGGTTGCATTATGGTGTCCATGCCGTTTCTGACAACATAGTAGGCTCGGGAGTCCGTATAGTCTTTCCTGAATATGATTTTGAGCCTCATTTGCATGGGTCTTTTTCACTCTTTTTCTTACCCTCCAGACTCCCAAAACATAACGGGTCTCCTTTTAAGCCCTTTTCAGACCCTCTAAACATGAAAAGATTGTTGAGTGATCTTGTGACCCTTCATGCTCGTTAAACTGAAATTTGAAGTCACATTTTTCCGGATGGTCAACTGTATGAACAAAGGAATACTCTATCGAATTTTGATTCTTTAGAAGAGTATCCTCAGGTATAATTTTATTCCTATTTCGGGCCTGAGGGACTAAATTTACGAAAAAGAAACCCCCCCGGAGTCCATAGTTAAGCTCTTTTTAGAATCCCTAAAATTGAAAAGATTGTCGAGTGACCTTATTCTTTCACACTCGTTAAAATGGTCTAGAAGAATATTCCTGACGGAGTCCATAGTTAAGCTTTTTTCAGACTCCTTAAAATGGAAAAAATAGCCGAGTGATCTTATCCTTGTCACACTCGTTAAAATGGTTTTGAATTGACGTCTAGTCGGTGCTAGTTTACCCCTTTTTCGAACCAACTAGACTATTGACGAAAAAGGTACCCCAATGGAGTTTTCTTTTATGCTTTTTCAGACTCTCTAAACATGAAAAATCATCGAGCTTCCCTTCTCTGGGCTTGTTAAACTTACATCGAAGGACGTTACCATTGTGTGTTCTATCAACCGCACTTGCATCCTTTACCCATCAGCCTAGTAACAGTTTGCTTTTGCTTCTTAACACCTTTGGCTACTGGAGGATTTTTTCCGAGTATCATTTCCTATAACATCAATCTTGTCCTTGTGCCTTGAGCTTGTATGTTTTCTATGCTCGTTCCTCCACTGATTCCTTCTTTCCCTGTGCAGTTAGGGGGAAAGACTGTGTGCATCGAAGTAGAGGTAGTTGATGCCCCCCTCGACTACAATCTCTTGTTAGGTCGTAGTTGGATTTATGCTATGCAAGCGGTGGTCGCTACAATATTCCGAGTCTTATTGTTTCCACATGAAGGTCGGATAGTGACCATTGATCAATTTTCCTTCTCTAGACCTGACCCAGCTTTGGGGGCATCCATGGTTCCCATGATAGATAATCCTCAAGCCGGTGTCGTTAATGTAGGAGTTGGTTTATGCCCATCTTTGATGGGTACTTTTGATTACCCACCTCCTCATGGCGATGTCAAGTTTATATCGACTCACCACAAGGCTGAGATTTTTCACGTCTCGTCGTTCCGCACGACTTACTTTCAGGATCCGTGGATTCTTCCTTCCCCATCAGCCATGATGGATGAGACAAGGCACGCTGGCATGTCCATGCCCTTGTCGGCCGCTGAAGTAGCGTACTCTTTAGTCCAGCAAGCTTCAGCTACTCCTGATCCGACTCCTGCACAAGAGTTGGATCCACCTCTTGAGCCTATCTGGGCTCAGGGTTTTCTCGCCAATACCGATTCGTTAGACTTAGTCTTGCCTTCTGACGAAGATGTAATCAAAGCAATGACTAGTTCGGACACACCTTGGGAAGATCTTCATCACAGATCATATTTCCTCCCAGAGTTAAGCCAAATCGAAGAAGGAGAATTCATCGTGACTATAACCGGAGATAGGTCTTGTCATACCTACACACAAGATCTATGCTGAGGGTAATATGGCAACCATTGTTGAACCAATATCTATCAATATCTCCAGAACCCCTGGCGTCATAGACAATGTTTTCGTCGGAGCATATAGTTCCCCCGAGGAGATGCCAGGCATTGACCCACAAAGTGTCGATCATGAGCTAAATTTGTTGTTTTTCAAGCTCGCTTTGAGATCCGAAAGCAACATCCGGCGAGACTGCATTTATGCTTTTCGATCTTGTCCAGATTAACTGAGAAAAGTAACCATTGTGGAGTCTTCTTTAAGCCCTTTTCAGACTCCTTAAAGATGAAAAGATTGCCGAGTGACCTTGTTTCTTCACACTTGTTAAATTGGTCCAGAAGAACGTTCCTTAAACGGGTCTCCTTTTAAGCCCTTTTCAGACCCTCTAAAAATGAAAATATTGCCGAGCGATCTTGTGATCTTTCACGCTCGCTAAACTGAAATTTGAAGTCATGTCTGTCCGGCGGTAGTTTACCCCTTTTTCGATCTGGACGGTCATCTGTACGAACAAAGGAATACTCTATTGAATTCCCATTCTTTAGAAGAGTACTCTCAGGTATGATTTTATCCCTTTTTCAGGCCTGAGGGACTAAACTTACGAAAAGAAACCCCCAGAGTCCATAGTTAAGCTCTTTTCAGACTCCCTAAAATTGAAAAGATCGCCGAGTGACCTTATTCTTTCACACTCGTTAAAATGCTCCAGAAGAACATTCCTGACGGAGTCCATAGTTAAGCTTTTTTCAAACTCCTTAAAAGTGAAAAAATAGCTGAGTGATCTTGTCCTTTTCACACTCGTTAAAATGGTTTTGAATTGACGTCTAATCAGTGCTAGTTTATCCCTTTTTCGAACTGACTAGACTATTGTCGAAAAAGGTACCCCAATGGAGTCTCCTTTTATGCTTTTTCAGACTCTCTAAATATGAAAAACCACCAAGCTTACCTTCTCTGGGCTCGTTAAACTTACATCGAAGGACGTTACCATTGTGTGTTCTATCAACCACATTTGCATACCTTACTCATCAGCCTTGTAACAGTTTGCTTCTGCGTCTTAACACCTTTGGCCACTGGAGGATTTTTCCTAAGTATCATTTCCCTAGAACATCAGTCTTGTCCTTGTGCCTTGAGCTTGTATGTTTGCTATGCTCGTTCCTCCATTGTAACGTAATATTCCTTTATTCTTTCTCACAAATTATCAAAAAGAACAAAAAAAATCAAATATACCCCAAAAAGAGGATGGGAAAGGTATTTTCTTTATTGGCAGCATCATGAGTCTCCCTTGGATAAAGCACATTTGTCCATTTGATTCATCAGACTATGGGATATAGTACGACCTTAGGAAGCTTTGCTCGCTATATTGAGTTGTGTCCTCCACCGTTTGGTTACTCTTCCAAACATATGGAGAGTTTGTGCTGCCTCCTGCTTCGTAGACTTATGATTAACAGATATGTTGCCTGAGTCTTATCACTTGTCGTTCTATTGTCCAAGGGAAGTTTGTTACTTAGCCTGAGTCATCCCCTTTGCAATATGTCTCTTGTCCGCATACCTGGCCATCTTGAACGTCCAATCAAGTCTTTGTTCGAAATCTCTGAAGCCTTCAGTCCGATCATCAAGATTATCAAGTCCACAACCGACGAGCCATCGAAGACCTCTGGGTAGTGCAGTCATACACTCATATTGCACTCCTACCTGAGTTTTGAAGATTTTGAAGTTGTTGCTTGAGCTCTGAAGTACAACCATCAGGCCAAATCAGCTTCTGAGAGATGGATACTTTCTATGTATATCTTTCTGATTTCAATATGTAGCTCCGCTGTGTATTGTTCGCGGATACTCTTTATAGTTATTTGACATGGATCTACAATGTATTTGATTGGTAGCCATGGTTCTGATTTATCCCGAGCATGGGTATGCCTGCCTCGGTGAGACATTTGATATTTTTTGCAGATGACACTTCCTGATTCCTAATTCCTAGGCTCACTCATTCAACATATCAGTACAGATTGATAAAGAATTGGTAATGTATTTCAGCCATCAGATGCTCTTCTGACCTCACACATTAGGGGGCATCTGTTATAACCCTAAATTGCACTATCCATTCTTACCTGGCATCAGGCCAACTCATTTCCCTTCATTGCCAAAGCCATGCTGAATAGACTCTTTAAAAACCTCTCAAATCAAGTAACCCGTGCCCTAACCCACTGCTGGGCGCGTTGGAATGCTAGAAGGCCTTATACTACATGCATTGGAATGCGGGCTGGCCCACTACAACTAGCGTTTACCTAACAAAGAAAAAAATCAGGAAAGTTTCCGCCGGGATGAAAAGCTTTGGGTCAGTTAACTGGAACTCCTAGCCATGCATGGCCGAGAGTTCGTTTAAAACCCTAGCTCCTTCTAGCCTATAAAAGAAGGGGTAGGGGTACTATTCAAAAGAGGAAAATCATAGCAAAGAAACTCTGCCCAATTTCCGAGTCCATTTTGTCCCAACCCTTTAGCCTTTCCTCAAGCTTTAGGAGAATTCAAGCAAAGCAGTTGAAGGACAATGAAGAGGAGAAGCCCAGGATCAGGATCGAGGAATGGTGGTCGGTCTCTATAATCATTGTAAGTTGATTCATGTTGAGATTAATAAAAGGATACTTTTCCCGTCCCAAATACACGAGTCTTATATGTTCTATTTGATTT
>CBVK0101214537.1:0-20162 GCA_900067695.1 Picea abies | reverse complement strand
ACCCTCTAGTAGATCAATAGCATGCATGCGTAGTTTTGTCTTGATTGCAGAATCGCTTTTTGGAAGGAGAAGCAGCAGCAAGGGGATAAAATCTCAACGGAGGATCTACACCAACCGTCGATAAAAAGGTTAGTTGATTCTTCCCATGTTTTCATGATAAAAATGGTTTTAGGTTGGGGTAGAAGGTTAAAAGTTATTTCTTAAGGGTCATGATCTGCATGCAAGTTTAAGCCCTAGCTTGTTAGTGCGTAGGGTAGAATAACCCCACAACACTCCAATAAAAGATCTCGCGAAATTATTTGAACAAGGAAGTATAAATTTCAACTTCTTTAGCTAAACAATTGGAGCCTATATGAATGTTTTCCACAATACCTTCTTTGATTGATATGTCGACAATATTCATAGAAGAGATGTTTCCAAAATTCCCCTCGGAGATGGTATCCTGAGTGAGTATTGGAGATTGGGGATAGTAGACGATATTTCTAGGAAAGATAGAGGATATGTCTTTCTCAATGTCATGAAAACTCAGAAGAAAGTATGAATGATGGTGGTTGTCATCCCATGTTGCCTCCTCTATGCTAAGCATTTCCATAATAGATTCATTCGATGGAAAAATGTGTAGGATGTATTCAAAAATAGAGGATAGGGATGTAAACTAGGATGGTAATGAGTAAGTTGTAGAAGCCAGTAGATCTTGGTCATCTGGTGAAGGAGAGGTAGACTGGATGGCGTCATAATCATCGTCTATAGGACTAAGTGGCATGGTGTCACCTAGTGCATCAAATTCTAAAGGACTAGGCAGGATCCATGGATCAGATGATTCGTATGATTGATGTGCCATAGTTGAGATCATATTGATCATTGTGATATGTTGCAAAGTGGGAGGAAGTGGTGTAGGAAAGGTACCCATAAGCAAAGATTCTTTTAAAATACCTACTCCAACACTTTCATAAGTGATCTTGGAATCTCCCAGAAAATGAATATTGTTGGATACGAGAGTGTGAGCATTGAGGATGCAGTAATATAACTGATTTATGGTCAAAATTTTACCTTGATGGGGAAATCAGACACATAGAAACACCGATGAAGTGACGACAGTCATGGCATAAAAAAAACTTCTTCTTAACAACAAGTTGTAATTGAGGGGAGCATCGACTACCTCAACATCTACTGAAACAATCTTTCCTCCCAATTGAACAATGAAGGATTATATTAGTCCATGAGGACGAAATGCTCTCCCATCAAATTCTCATAACATAGTAGGGGATTGATTCAGACCAGGTGATTTCAACCCTTTCCAACAAGACAATGACTTGACATGTGTGGAAGCTCCCTCATCCAAGATCATGCGATGAATATGTTGATTGTGGACAACAACATTGATCTAGAAAGAAAGGTGGTTAGAGAGTCGAGATTTAAAATTATCGAGGTTAAACATGATATCATTAAATGACTCGGGATCTATTGCTCCGATGGCTTCCAAGAGAGTCCTATGTTGACTAGGGAAATGTTGTAGAACTTTGAGAGATGAAATATCACACTGTTCTTTTGCCAAATGTTCAACGTTGTTGTTGTTTTGAGTAGCACCTGAATTAGGATTAAAAGTTGACTTTTGAATTGTTCTCTTGGGTGGATGTAAGATATAGTCAAAGTTAGGTTTTTCAATTTGTAGTGGCCCAGATGGAGGAGTAACAGTGGTGGACGATGTATCCATTGCAATACCATTTGTTACTTTTTCCTTATCAGGTTTAATCAGAGGTGTGTCGTATGTCATAGTATGAGTGGTCAAATATATCCCATTAAACATGTAAATGTGTGCACTCGATGAAGCTTCCTCACTAGGATGATGATTTGGATTTCCTCATTCTAGAGGTGCAGAGGCTTGGGCAATGAATGAATGATGTTGTGGAAAAGGTTGTGTCAACACAACAGGTTGGGAATTTCCTTTAAAAAGTTTGGAAACTTTGTCGTGATGAGTACAATCTTGTGTGTAGTAATCTTCACCACAAATGAAACATGGAAATTTCAGTTTTCACTGTGGTTGTTTCTTAGTAGCAGGTGGTTGAGTTGTTGTTTTTGGATTTTCATTTTGATTATTACTTTTATTTAGTTTATTTTTCATTTTGTTCTTCCCCCCCTGACTATTGCAGAGAATCATATTGAACTGCATTCACCTCATAAATTTGATTTGGGGTGGAGGTGGATGACAGTGAAGTTAATCCGGTAGTGGGGGCAGTAACTGAGTGACTAACCATGCTAGTCGACTGTGAGTTTGATTGGGTTTTGAGGGAATCGATAACTCCATATGTGTGAGATGTGGAGGATGGTTTTGATGGATTGGTTGACATATGTGGAACATTTAGAATTAATTCATAGAAAGTACCAGATTGGAAATAAAGAAAGTCCAGATGCTGGGAAAGAGCAATGGCTTCCTCTTCGGAAATGACACCAACCATGGCTACATCATGGGAAATCGGAGGTAAAAGAGATTAGTTAACCATTCAACCAGTAATTGGTTAGGAATGGCTGCTTTGATCAACCGTCATCATTGTATCCATTCATGAATATGGTCAGAGATATGTACGGAATTGGTTTGATGAAGGGAGGTCAAGAGTTTTGTACCAGTCTTGTAATAGATGGGTACTTGAAAGTGTGTGATAAAAGACATGTCAAGGGAATTAAAATATTGAGAAGTGTCATGTTGTATCTCAATGTACCATTTGGTTGTTGAACCCATAAGTGTGCATTGGAAAAGACGTAACTGGATAGAATCGTCCATTAGTGAATTTGATGAACACCATAGATGAAAATTCAAAACATGGTTGTTAGGTTATTTGCCAAGTTTACCGTCAAATTTCAGTATATCAAAAGGTAATTTAGCAGGGATAACTGGCCAGAAAGGAGAATGTAATATGGGATCATTTGTCAATCTCGATAGATCTAGTAGATCTAGAGTGGCTAAGAATGGTAGTTTTCGATTGACTTGAGGATGATACTGGTGTGGCATTGATCCATATTTTTTGAAAAGAATGAAATGATACATATTTTTATCAAAATATTCTTAACACAGAATAACGGATATATAGTAAAACTGGTTTCTATTTAATAAGGAAATAAGTTGAAACTGTAAAATGCAGCGAAAAACAAGATTGCTAGAATGGTGGCGGCTCATCTCTGAGAAGAGATGTGACCACTGTGCTCATTCGCAAGAAGATGATTACAATGAGGATTTGAAGGCCTTTTTACAATAAACAGGTGTTTCAAAAACCCTAGACATCCAAAACCTAACCCTAGGAGATGAAGCACCAAACGTCATGTGGGCCCTGTTTGGATAAGTTGGTACATCAACTTCCTGAGGTCGTATCTTTTGCATACAATCTCTGTTTTAGGCGCATGATAGCCTGTTTGAAAGGTATATTTGAGGAATACACATTTTGTTTTCAGACTCACACTCTACATATAATCTAACTGCGACAATCCCTAAAAATGTTGTTTAGGGCCTCAAAATGGCCCTGGAAGTCACAGACTTGAAAACTAGGAAAAAAATGTCAAACCAGAAAGCTGCCAGAATGAGCTAGTTAGAATAGGTGGGAGGCCAATGAAATCCATATGGATCAATCCTCCCCCATTAGGAAGCAATGGTCTCCATTGCGTTGAGTTCCCCCATCAGATGATGAAATTTTTGTTGAATTTGGCCTTGGGTGAGCCACTTGCCTTGGTGCAAGAGCTGCCCTGCTTTGACAACTCAATAAAGATGGATCCTTTGCTAGAAAATTCCCTTAACCTATTTTTCCACAATATAATCACTGGATGCCTATTGTATTCAATTGGGGTTGAGCTTTGTTGGTTTCAATTGTTTTGCTACTTCTGAGGTTTCCAATAATGGTGGGAACTAAGGTCGAAGGAGATCCACGTTGAACACTGCATGTAGGCCAGGGAAAGGAGGAATGTTGAGCTCAAAAGAATTATCACCCATAGCCTTGGTGATGGTGTACGAACCATAATGGAGTGGGCAAATATTTCAATGGGGTCCTATAAGGTGTTCTTTCTGTAGGTGCAAGAAAACTTTATCACCCACCTAAAACTTATGGGGCACCCGGTGTTGATCAATTTCACTACTTTTACTTGTCATTGGACTTATGTAGGATATATTAAACCTATTGGAATATGTGTTAGATCCACTCAATGAACTAGGTGGCCTTGTCATCTTCAGTTACAGTAGGAAATGAGTCAACCAAAGTGACCACAAGGGGTAGTGCAACATCTATGGGACCCAATGGTTGGAATCCCAACCCCACCTGAAAGGGTTGTGGCCGGTTGAACTATGGAGGGATCGATTGTAGCTATGATAGACATAGGGAAGAATATCATACCATGTGTGAGGGTTCTTGGAATTATACATGTGCAGGATATGCATGATCATTCAATTTATGACCTCGGTTTGGCCATCTTTATGGGGGTGGAAGGCCGTGGATTTGGTGAGCTTGGTGTCCAATAGTGACAAGAGGCCTGAACAGAATCTACTGATAAATCAACTATCTGGATTTTAGAAAATGGTTTGTGGGATTCCAAAATGTACGTAGAATCATTCAAATAAGACCTTGGTAGTGGTCTCTGCTGTGATTCTCTTCTTGCAAGAGGCCATAATTGTCATATTAGAAAAGTGATCAACAACCAAAAGAACAGAGTCATTTTCCTGATTGGTGTATGGGAGTCCTGACATGTAGCCCATTGAGATGGATTCCCATGACCTGTCAGGAGTAGGAAGAGGGGTGTACATGCCCTATTTCTTAGTGGTCAGTTTGGAAATTTCACAGGTAGTGCAGGACCTGATATACTTGTTGACCTTATATCAAAGTTTATGCCATTATAAATGTTTCTACAACATTGACACTATATTTTTGATGCCGAAGTGTCCTACCACACAAATGTAGTAGGATTCCCAGAAGAGCTTCGCTCACTCTCTTGATGGAATGCATATATGGCCAAGACAACACAAAAAACCATCCTGAAATGGAAATTAGCAACAACTCCATTTGCACCCAACATTTCGTAGGTGGTGGAAAAGTCCAGATCTGTCTCATAGAGTTGGGGCCATCCATATGGCTCATGGCCGCAAGAGTCTAGCACTGTGGTGAGTGTCATGAATGATGATCTTCTGAGGAAATCAATGACATGGTTCGTGCTTCCTATTTTGTAATTGATGTTGAGGTGGAATTGCTGCAAGTATGTGGACCACTTCTGATGGCAGTAATTCTACAATTTTCCTTGTGTCTACAAGAAGTGTAGTGGCTTATGATAAATGTGGATGACTGTCTCCTTCCCAAGAATGTAATGTCTCCACTGGAGGTAGGCTTTCATAATGAAGTACATTTTTTTTTCGTAAGTAAGGTACTTACAGATAACATCTAATAGTGTCTCACTAAGATATGTCGCAGGGTGGCCATGTTGAGTGAGAACGATGCCCATAGCATAGTCAGAAGCATTTGTCTCGATCTCAAAGGGTTTATCCATGTATGGTAGTGAAAGTATTGGGGATGAGCATAAGTGTTGCTTCAAATCATCAAACTCTTCTTGTTGTGGCCGAACCCACAGAATTTTCTCCTTACCACCACGCCTAGTTACTTGGCTGAGGGCCCATGAAAATGGGATAATCCTAACATGAACCTACGGTAGAAATTTGAAAGGCCCAAGAAGCTCTGAAGCTTAGTGAGTGTGGTTGGGTCTGGCCAGTCACAGATGACTTGTATCTTGGCTAGATCCACAAATATTCCATGATGATCAACAATGTATCCCAGGTAATGGACCTTTTCCATGCCAAAGGATAATTTTTCCAAGTTGGCATATAGCTTGTGTTTCCGCAGGGTGTGCATAACCTGTTGAATATGCTGCAAGTGTTCTGCCCAAGTCTTGTTGTAAATGAGAATGTCATCTAGATACACCATTATAAAATTGTTGTTGAATGGTCGTAGGATATCGACCATCATCCTCATGAAAGTGGCTTGAGCATTTTTCAAATCAAATGGCATGACCAACCATTCAAAATGAACTTCCTTTGACTTGAAGGTGGTCTTCCATACATTTGTTTGTTCTATTGGGACCTAGTGGTAGCTAGACTTCAAATCAATGTTACTAAAGTATTTGTCCCCTGTGAGTTGATCAAGAAGGTCATCGATTCAGGGAATTAGGTACCAGTTTCTAACTATGATTTTATTCAAGGCCCGGTAATCAATGTAGAGTCTCCAGGTTCCATCTCTCTTCTGTACCAACATGATTGGGCTCCCACAAGGTGATGATATGGGACGGATGGGCCCCTTATAGAAAAAATCTTGGATCTTCTACTTGATATCCTCATTCTCTAACAAAGAGAGATAGTAGGTTGCCCCATTGGGAAGCAGTGCACGGGGTGTCAGATCAATGGGGTGCTTGACTTGATAGTGCAGAGGTACCCCAGTAGGTGAGGACAATATATCTGAGTATTGTTCCACAACTTTATCCACTTGGTTCTACTGTGTGGAGAGGTTGGCCACAAAGACCCTAGATGTGGCTGTCATGTTTCTCTCATTCTAAGAGTGAATCACGAAGAATAAAAACATCCACGTCTGAGAGATTACCATCTTGTATTTCTTAACAGAGATCAAGGAAATAACACTAGGTGGGACTGCCTTGGGTATCCTGTATAATTTGTTGTTCAAAATAATAATAACACTATTAGGCATAGACTCATATACAACATGGAGTTTCCATAAATATGGCTGGACCAAAAGAATATTACAAAATTCAAGAGGGGAAACATCACACAATACCTCATCTTTGAAGGGCTTGATGTCGTATGACAGGTGACATTGTTGTCTGATGCAAATGTTGCTTCCTTGGTGGAGCCATATGATGGTGTAGGGTTGTGGGTGCGGTTTCTCTAGTAGGGTGAGTCTCTTGAAAACTTCTACTTATATGAGTTTCTTTTGGATACCACTATCAACGATGAAGTGCAGTGGGGTACCATTCACCCACATCTATGAATGAAAAAGGCACTCTCCTTCCTCTAGCTTGTCTGTTTTACCGTGTTTGATCTTGGTGGTAGAAACAAAGCAATGGGTTCTATGTCAAATATCCATCTCCCACTTTATGGTTCTAAATGAGAGTCGAAACCTAGATATGATTTAGAGGCTTTGACCTCAACAACCAGTGACTGGTTTGAGCGACAATCAACAATGTTATTCCATGGGATCTTATGGAAGTCACACCACTTCCTGGTATCTTTATTTGTCTTTCTGGTGTCTTGGTTGTCCTGAGGTGGTCCATCTTTTCTTTGTCCTTTTTTCTACGGGTTGGGGCCACCCTTTCTTGGCTTTTGATGTGAGGGGTTCCTAGGCCCAAATTGTCGCATCTTTTGTTTGAGCTTCTTCTTGATTTTGACAACATATCGATAGGTCGTGCCCAAGGATGAGATATACAAAAACTCCATTTCAGACTAGATGTATCTATCCAGACCGCCACGATACTTGAGCACCATATGTCATTCATAATATTTTATACCTAGCTTGGTGCACAAGGTATGGAATATATTTGTGAACTCAGGCACTTCTTGGTCTCTTTCATGCCACAGTGTGGTCCATTTTGTGTACAAGTCATCATAACTTTGAATAGGGTAGTATTTTTCCTTAATAGCATCCCTGAATGAATCCCAAGTGACCGCGACTGTAAATAATGAGGGTTCCTTTGTTTCCTTTTTCTCATAGAAAGTTTCCCACCAATATTTGACTTGGGGAACGACTTTCAAGAGAGAAAAAGTAATCTTTTCTCTATTTTAGAAGTTACGGATAGAGAAATACCCTTCTAGCAAATTCGACCATTTTTCTACAACATCTGTGTCTATCTGGCCTTCAAATATAGGAATATCGAAGTTGATTTGTACCTTGAAGGGGGTGGTTCCTCCTTTTGAGGGAGATGCTTTGCCTATTGGTTGTCGCCAAAGGATTTGCGCAAAACTATTCATCATCTCATTCCTCTGTTGCATGAGGGATTCCTTTAGAAAAAAATTGTAGGGATCTCCTCTCCCATCATCTTTCTTTTATCTCACCATGAGAGGTCACTTGGGCATGCAAGAGATTTTTTCCTTAAGAGAAACAAGCTTGAGACCCAATTCTTTGTACCCTGACCTCGTTGGGGACATGCATTAATAATGACAAGGAGAAGACCACTCTAATACCACTAATCCATATTTTATGAGCAGAATGAAATGAATACAGATTATTATCAAAATATGCTTAACAAATAATAACATATACACATTAAAATTGGTTTCTATTCAATAAGGAAATAAGCTGAAACTATAAAATGCAACGGAAAATAAGCTTGCTAGAATGGTGGCGGCTTATCTATAAGAAGAGATGTGATGACTGCACTCATTTGTAAGAAGATGATTACAATGAGGCTCTAAAATCATTTTTACAATAAACAAGAATGTCAAAAACCCTAGACATCCAAAACCCTAACCCTAGGAGATAAAGAACCAAAATTCATGTGGGTCCCATTTGGGTAAGTTAGTACAACAACTTCTCGGGGCCGTGACTTTTGCATACGATATTTGTTTTAGGTGCACGATAGCCCGTTGGAAAGTTCTATCCGAGGAATAAATATGTTGCTATTAGAATCAAACTCCATCTATATTTTGACTATGGGGAGCCCTAAAAACATTGTTTAGGGCCTCAAAATGGTCACGGAAGTCAGGGACCCAAAAACTAGGAAAAAACTGTCAAACTGGAAAACTACCAAAATGAGCCAGTTGGAATAGGTGGGAGGCCACCCACATCCATATGGATCAGGAATGGGGACACTAGTATGGCTGTAAACTAGTTGAGGTGGATAGTTTTAGCTAGTAGGCCCTCCCATGTACAGTTGTTGTTGACCAACAAAGGTAGAATTCATCTAGTGAGGAATGTTCATGAAAGGAGAAGGGAAACCCATTTTGCCTTGGGGAGGGTAACCAGTGTAACCCATGGGAGGATAGTTTGCTTGATTAGTTTGATGTGGATAATTAGTCTTCCCTTGAGGAGGGTAACTATGTTGTCATTGAGGAGGGTAAGGATATGGCCCTTGGGGAGGATAAGATTGTTGACCTTGAAGACCCCAAGTAGGATTCAAGACCCCCGAGAAAGGTTGTTTAGAATGTAATACAGAAGGATTGGGATTCTGTATTCCTCCTTGTGGGTTGGGCTGTGATGTACCTCCCTAATATGGTTGATGAAATGTACCTCCTTGGGGTGGTCCCTAGGATTGTGGGGGGTTTCCTATGAAATAAGGTTGTCTCCCTGCCATTTATTGGGTAACAACTAGGATTTTACCGATGAAAGGGGGTTTCCCCCCAATAGGCATGGGTATGTGTAAGGATGGTTGTCCCCTGGGAGGGATGTGTCCTCCATATGAAAGTTTCCCCTAGTTGGGATTTGTCCCATAGTTGATTTTATGTGTGTGGAAGGGTTTTGAATTCTGTGATGAAAAGGTGTCCCAATAGGGTTCTGTGGAATATAAAGAGTTGTGGGTTGAAGAGGTATAGTATAAGTAACTATCAAGGTACTTTTCACATGACTAGGTAACACGATTCATGTGTCACTTTGAGCTTATACTAAGGTGGTAACAATATTGACTATTTTTTCAATGGGATGGTCGATAGTCTGACCTGGTCGTCCTACCTTGGCACCAATGGAGGTAGGAGGGTCAAAAGGTGGTCAATGAAAATTAAATTTCTCATAAAGGTCACGTCTCAATGGATTTATCCATATATAACGAACAAGAGTTTGTTGTATATTCACCATTTCAGTTGAATGGACAGGGGTCAAGTATTCATCATTAAAATTGTAATATTACAGATATAAAAAGTATGCAGAACATAAATAAATAGCTAGAAATGGTAGATGAACAACAATATAACCAAAAAAACACCACAATAATACCAAAATGATATTAGAATAACACTAGAAAGAGAACTATTATTACTGAGAGAAATGTTCACTTTCCTCTTCTAGGGGGAAACCTCAAATAGACTAGAGCTCTATTACAATAATATCCAAGATAAAAGTTATCATACCCTGTACTCCCATTTATACTAAATATGTCTATCAAAAGAAACATATAGAGGAATATCCTTCTAGAAGTGGAAGCTTCTATTAGGTCTTCCTACATTGGACTTATTCTTCCTTATTGCTAGGCCTTATTAATATTGACCTTTATTACATCGAAATATATTATTCTACCTACATGAGGGGTTAGGTACCTAAAATTCCCTCCCCCTTAAAAACAACCTTGTCCTCAAGGCTTGAGATGAGGAAATTGTTGCAAAATGGTAGCTGGTTCCTAAGTGGCATATGCTTGATTTGTATCTTTCCATTGGACTAACACTTCCTTGATGGTTTGTTGATGAAGACGACACTCATGCTAGTCCAAACCTGCTTGTGGTTGTATCTAAATGGAGCCTTCTTCTTCCAACTTAGGAAGGGTGGTTTGGGTTTGACACTTAGTTCCAATCACCTTCTTTAAGAAGGAAACATGAAAAACATGATGGAGCTTAGAATGACCGAGAAATGCTAACTGAACCACATAAGGACCATAAAATTTGGGCACCAGTTTATGATAATGGTCATTCTTGAGGGAATTTTGCTTGTAAGGTTGTAGTTGAAGAAACACCTCATCCCCTTCTACAAATTGACGTTCAAAGTGACCTTGATATGCTTGTTTCTTCATGCGATTCCAGGCCATGAAAAAATTCTCTTTAAGGGTATGAAGAATAGCTTCTTGAACTGTAAGCATTTGGTCAACCGCTTGGACCTTTGAGACACTTGGAAAATACGAGAGAACTGAAGTTGGATTTTGTCCATATACCACATCAAAAGGAGTCATGTGGGTAGCTGTATGGTAAAAAGTGTTGTACCACCATTCAACTAGTGGTAATCATTGAGCCCGCTGATGCTTCCTTTCTGATAAAAAACACCTCAAATATGTTTCCAATTTTTTTTTGACAACTTCAGCTTGGCCATCAGTTTGGGGATGATAAGTTGTGCTGATATGCAATTGGGTGCCTTATAGATTGAACAGTTGCCAAAAATTGCTGGTGAAAGATGGGTCGCGATAAAAAACAATAGAATGCAACATGCCATGAAGCTTGAAGACCTGATCCATGAAAGTTTGAGCCATAAAGGATGTTGTAAAGGGGTGTTGAAGAGGACATAAATGAGCATACTTGAAAATACGATCAACTACCACCATAGTGACAAATTTATTGGTCGATTTAGGTAATCCTACAATAAAATCCATAGAGATATCCCACCAAATAGCAGGTGGAATCAGAAGCGGTTTTAGTGTGCCAAGATATTTGACTATTTCACCCTTGCTGAATTGACACACATCACATTCAACCACAAAATTATGAACATCCTGTTTCATACCATCCCAGAAAAAAGAACATTTGACCCTATCATAGGTTTTGGTAAACCTGGAGTGCTCGACTGTGGGTGTAGCATGAAGCTCAGAAAGTACCATGGATTTAAGTTTTGATTGTTTACCTAAATACAAATGGCCTTTGTATCGAATCTCCTCATTGAGCCAAGAGTACCCTGGGGAAACTGGAGAATTGGACTACAATTGTTGTATCAGATGCGAACTTTTGGGATTGTGTAGCCATTCCTGGCGAACAACTTGGAGACAATCTGGTACAATGAAGGAGAGATAAAAAAATGGACCCTTCATCTTCATATTTTCTAGAAAGTGCATCAACAACCACATTGTATTTTCCTTTCTTGTAAATGATATCATAATCATATCCAAAGATCTTAGTCACCCATTTTTGTTGCTCAAGGGAGAAAATGCATTGTTCTAGAAAATACTTAAGGATTTGATGATTTGTCTTAATTTGGAAGTGTTTCCACAATAGATAAGGGCACCAAAGATCCATGAAATACAAAATAACCAACATTTCCTTTTCATATATTTATTTGCCCAAATTTATCTCAGACAGTTGTTTGCTGGTAAATGCCAAAGGCTCACCATCTTGCATAAGGACACCGCCAATTCCTTTCTTAGAACCATAACATTACAGGACAAAGGTATTTGTGAAATCAGAAAGGGATAGGACTGGAGTGGTGCACATGGCCATATTCAAGGTTTGAAAAGCCTGATCAGCTATTGGAGTCCAAATGAACGAACTATTTTTAAGGAGTGCAGTGAGAGGTGTTGCAGTCTTTCCATAATTCTTAACAAACTTGTGATAATAAAATGTTAAACCTAGAAATCCCCACAATCTTTTAAGAGTCTTTGGGTGAGGCCAATCTTGCATAGCTTCAATATTTTTAGGATCCACCCTGACGTCGGCCTTGCCCACAAGATGACCCAAGTACTCGACTTCTGAGGCACCAAAATCACATTTAGACTGTTTGAGGAAAATTTTGTGCTGAGAGAGTAGATGGAGAAATCGATCCACATGAGAAATATGGTATGTCCATGTTTTTCTATAGATGAGGATATCATCAAATAAAACTAACATAAAATGATGGAGAAAAAGGATGAAAGACATGATTCATGAGTCTTTGGAAAGTGGAGGGAGCATTACACAAATTAAATGGCATGACCAAAAAATCATAGTGGACCTCATGAATTCTAAAGTAAGCATTAGGAATGTCTGCCTCTTTCATACGGATCTAGTGGTACCCTGAACAGAGATCAAGTTTAGTAAAGAACTGGGTGCCACTCAATTAATCCAAGAGGTCATCAATGACAGGAATGGAAAATTTGTCTTTAATGGTGAGTTTTTTGAGGGCATGAAATTCATGAAACTTGTGCCAAGAACCTTCTTTCTTAAGGACCATGAACACAAGAGAAGAGTAGGGGCTCATACTAGGGCGGATAACACTTGCATTGAGCAATTCTTGAAGCATTTTCTCAATTTCATTTTTTGGGGAAAAGGGGTGATGATAGGGATGGATATTGGGAGGAAGGATTCCTAGGACAAGGGGAATGGAATGATCAGGAACACCACAGGAAGGAGGGATTCCCTGGGGAGTGGAAAAAACCATTTGATGTTTAGAGAGGATGGATTGGAGGTCATGCGAAACAAAGGTTGTATCAATGGCTTGTATGGCATGGAGTTGGGAAATAATGCCAGAATGACCTTTTTTTAGAATCTTTTCCATGCGATGGGAACTAATCATCTCTAGGGAACTAGTGGTGATGCCTTGGAACTTATATTGTTGTCCCTCCTAGTCGAATTGCATGGTTAATTCCTTAAAATCCATGAGAATGGGACCCAAATGCCTTAGCCATTTTTCACCCAACAAAATGTCACAACCACCCATGTCAATAGAAAACCTATGATATTTTAAATGGTAGTCACCAATTTGGAGACACACATTTTCACAATGCCCTCCACATTTCATGGACCCACCATTGGCAATCTTGATTTGGAAATTATTGACTACACAAATATAACAATTAGGTTATTGGGAAATGTCGTGATGAATAAAATTATGGGTGCTTCCACTATCAACAAGAATGATGACCTTCCTATGATTGATGTAACCAATTATCTTGAGGGTTTGGGGAGAAAAGAAGCCAACGAGAGCATTTAGGGAAATGACCGGTTCTACTTCAGGAGGGTCTGAGGGAGGGTTTATGTCAGTGGGTTCAAGTGACACAGATATAAGTGGATCCTCAACATCCTCTTCTGAAACATCCTTCGAGATGGCCATAAAATGATTTTGTTCCTTACACTTGTGTCCCAGAAAATATTTTCCATTACAAATATAACAAAGGACTTTGATTTGGTGTTCATCCATTTCAGCCCTAGTCAATTTCTGGATCTTTAGTGGAGCATATGGAGGAGTAGAAGTTATTGGTTTAGTGTGAGGAATAAAGGAGGGTTTGTGGTTTTGAGAAGAGACAAATTGTTGTGCTTCTTGTCTCTTTTAGTAGTGTCCACCCAACTCTGAGGTTGGGCCATGAGGACATGAGCACAAATATCATCCTTGAGGCCACTGATAAAACATTCTCGGAAAAAAAATTAGACATGCCCTCTATACAAAAATCCAGTCTCTTAAAAGAAGATATAAAGTCTTCCACAATGCTATATTTTTTCAACTTTTTCAAATGACCTAGATGGTTGGTGTGAGTGTCAAAGTGTTCATAAAGATCTTCCACAAAGTGTGTCCAAGCCACATACCCTTGGCGGACATTTTTTCTCCATTGCCAACATTATTTATTTAGATGGAGAACACCATAGTGAAGTTTGTCCAACTCATCTTTAATTCCATACAAAGATAAATAATGTTCCATTTAAGTTACCCATCCAATGGGATCTGATCCATCAAATTTGGTCACTTCCACATGCAGAATTATAGGTCACGCTGAAAGTGATGGGGCTGAAAATTCTTTGAATGAAAGGAAGTTTCACCTTTAGTATGCAAAGGTGTGTCATATAAGAGAATATCTACAGGGATATGCATCTTGGCGCAGATCATTGTAGCGATAGATTCAATATGGGTAGAAATGTCTTTTTTGAGTTCTGTGATTGAGGCAACGATGGAGGAATGCACATTTTGATTGATGGTGGAAATATTGGCACTGAGTTGTCGCACTTCTTGTTGGGTTTCTGTGAAATTAGAGTGCAAGGTAGTGCAACAACCTTCCAAGTCTTGGCTATGGGTATGGGCCATGATGACAAGGGAACTTGAAAAGGGGCCGGTGGGACCACACAAAAAATGGGTTATGGTTGAAGTGTATCACAATGATTATGGAGACAAGTTGAATCCAATGGGGTAAAGACCAAATAAGGGTGTTGGAAGGGGGTCGGGTCCACAATTTTTTTTTTCTCTGCGGAAAAATAATAGGTATGACTGTGATGAGGGAGAAGAGAGAAATCCAACAAAATAGGTCTCAAATAATGGTGCCAACAGGATCTAGATTTTATTTTTTTTATTTTTTTACTCCTTCAGAGTTATACTCCGATTTGAAGAATACTGCAGTGATGAAATTCCCAAATGCTTAACAAGAATAAATGTGTAGTAATATTTCAAATCTAATGCAGGAGATACAATTGCGCCACAATAGATCTTGTCTATTCTGTTTTTATTTCCATCCCAAGGGTTAGGTATTCAAGGCTTCTACAACCAAGGGTTTTCCCTGTGCTATAACTCTCTGATATACATGTGGGGTCCAACAATAGTACTCGACTCAATATCTCAGGGCACCAACTAAGGAGGATATCATGTGCCCTTAGCTGCACTACCTAACTACCTAGGTACTAGAGAGTATATTCCTAAGTGTTTTTCTCAGTGGAACTATAGAAGTCTGGAGGCATATCAATTTATCTATGGATGAATTTAGGAGATCTAGGTTGATCTGTATACAGGTGTTGTCTGATGCACTACCACTCGAAGTGGTACCAACATGGGTTACAAGGGTGGCCAACATATGTGTTCTTAAGTACCACCTGTATTTCCTATGTGTATGAATCCATGACTGCATGTTTATGCATGTAATGATAGTTATTTGTAGCTTAAAGATGCTGGAATATGTGTCTACCCTGAAAAAATAAATTAACGCACAATTTTCTACTGAGGAAGGTGCTCTGATACCACTTGTAATATTACAGATATAAAAAATATGCAGAACATAAATAAATAGCTAGAAATGGTATATGAATAACAATATAACCAGAACAACACCACAATAATACCAAAATGATACCATAATAACATCAGAAAGAGCACTTTGATTACTGAGAGAAATATTCACTTTCCTCTTCGAGGGGGAAAGCTCCAACAGAGAAGAGCTCTATTACAATAATATCCAAGATAAAAGTTTCCATACCCTTGACTCCTATTTATACTAATTATGTCTATCAAAAGAACCATCTAGACGAATATGCTTCTAGAAGCAAAAGCTTCTATTATGTCTTCTTACATTGGACTTATTCTTCCTTATTTCTAGGCCTGATTAATATTGACCTTTATTACATGGAAATATAATATTCTACCTACATGAGGGGTTAGGTCCCTAACAAAAAATTGGTTGTATTGGTTCCATATTCAATCGATTGTATGGCCTTGAGGATAATATTATAATATAACGTTACCTGAGGAATCAAATTGGACAAGGAGTGGATAGAGAGGTACTTGAAAAGAGGGGTCTATAGGAAGGATGCCTTCATCCACAATAACCAAGTATCTCTAAGGATTCACTAGCAAAGGAGTAGCAACATTCCCAACATTTGAATGGTTCTCAACCTCTTCACGATAAGTGTCTTCAGGTGAGTTAAGAGGTAAGGGTTCATATCCTTCTGGAGGAAACCCTTTCATATTACATGATCTATGAAGACCTTTATTGTCTACAATATCAATTTTGAAAGACAATAAAGTAAACAAACAACACTTGCTAAAAAATCTAGAAAACAAACAAGAAAATGATGCCTTCTCTCAATGATTGTGCTAGTTGGTGATGAAATTCAACATCGCATGATCAAAGTGGGAAGGGGATAGGATATGGGTGGGTGGATTAGTTACATTGGAAACCTTCTTAATGGACTTACACCTTGGTGCAATCTTCCCCATGGTTTTATCCGTGGGTTACCCTCCAAGGATCCCAAGTGAGTTTGAATAATGTCTATTCTAGGTACAACGAAGAATTCCCTTCATCATCACCTTGTGTAAGGAACCTAAATATTGTGGCTACTAAGGATACCAAATCCAAATCAATCGTTGGGAAGGTACAGTCGAAATTCGATTCCAAACATATGGGCATGATATCAAGTTCAAAATCATTCAAGAGAACTGAGGACAAGTGGACCAGTGAACTCTAGAGGACCCCGAACGGATTCATAATTCACGAAGCTCTAAGACCAAATGAAGACAAATCAATCTCAAGAAGAACCCCCAATATACGATCTAACTACTACGAATGGTTAAGCCTCAAAGGGATAATCTATGTTTCTCTCCTGAACGTGACCTTGTGCATAACCCCTATGTGAGAGGGGTATCCCAACTATGCTTATACGAAAATTGGATTTACTCTCCCTATCACAAGATTATGATTTTGTCTTGAATGCTTTGGAGAGTTATTGTCACAGCCTATTCCAAATCTCTAGTCCTAGTCTATTGTTGGTGTAAATATTTTGAAAATAAAAAGTTTCTAGATTCCTAGTCTATTGTTGGTGTAAATATTTTGAAAATAAAAAGTTTCTAGATTGATTTTAATTAGCAGTGATTTTAGTGGTTGTTCTTTATGCAAGGGTGAATGATAGTGAAACTGAAGATGTTTGATACTCGAATACACGAAAGATAAAAAGAATGAGATGCAAATTTTATTTTCAATGAACTTATAACTATGGGAAGGAAAAGTTTTTCTTTTTCATTCACTAACAAGAACTTAAGAATGAAAAATTTTCATACAATTTTGTTCTCAACAAGAATCCAAATTGTTGCCGAATTATAAAGAAAACCTTTCCAAAATCCCAAAACCAATGCAAAAATTATTCCTTTTTTTTATTGTAAATTTGAATTGAATAATTTGTCTAATGCTTCTTTTTTCACTAATAATGAAAAATGAATTCACTATTGTGACTTTGGAAAAGAGGAAACAAAATCACACAAACAAAGACATTCTCAGTAGTAGATAAGAGACTAAAAGAATAACCAACTATATTCAAAAAAAAACACCCAAAAAACAAAGAGTCACACTTGAAATTATTCCATAAATGAGTAAGGGATCAAAGACCAAGTAAACAGTATTGAGATCAACGAATTTCCTTATAACAATATTCAATCAATCACATGAACGAAAAGAGAAGCAAAAAAAAAACAAGTTTGAGGATACATAGGTTTTTTTGCAATAAGGAAATACAACAAAAAAAGCCAATAAAAGACTGAAAGAGTGAAAAGAAGCAAGTTGTAAGTCAAATAGAAGACAAAATATGATCGAAAAGGATCTGACCTAGAGAAAAAGACCCAAGAACTACACCCAAAAAATATACAATTAGCAATTTTTCATGGCAAGAAAAATCGGTGCTCTAGTACTAACAACAATAGAGTGCTACAATGATCCTTAATACACTCTGGGGGAGCTTTGATCAGGCTATCAACTCTCTGAATTTAAATTGGAGAGGGAGTTGGTTCTGAGATTTTTTTTGGAAAAATCCAAAAAATCAAAAAATCAGGAAAGTTCAATCAGAGACTTTGTAAGACAACTTTAGCAAAGATAATAGATGTATGGATAGATCAAATTAGCAAATGGGATTTGAAGATATAAAAAAGGCAAGGACAAAATAAGGAAATAAACAAAACTAAAAGTTGTGTCCCCATTGGAGTCGTCAATTTCTGTTATGGAATAATTCCCCTGTGGATAGGTGAATATTCCCTTTGATCCTAGACCCCTAATACTAATATAAAAAAATGCAAATGGACACTAAAATCTCTTTGAATTAAATTTAAGCAATCAAAAAGAGAGAGAGGGAGAAAAATTGCGATGCACCTTGTTTCAAAATTTTCCCTCATTGTTTCCAATTTGAGTTCGATCTTCAAACTCCTTAGTACAACTTGACACCTCCAATGCAATGGAAAACAAAGAGAAACAAAGAACTCCTACTCTACAAGATTAGATTAAACAAATTCATCTAGAACATTAGATAAGAACATGAAAGAATACAAAATATTGAAGGGAACATGCAAAGTATATTGATGATAACTTTTAAAGAGATACTTAAAATCATGGATGGTGTTGCAACAACCTCTCCAGGTCCTCCTCATCCAACCCCTTTCTTGAAAGATACATGATCAAAATGATGATGCTTGTGTTGATTATTTTCCTCCTTGTTCACCATGAGAATGCCTCCATTTATAGGATTTCAGAAACCAACCACCTTGGTTATATTTGGGATTAGTTGAGGATATGACTCCATCAGTTGTGGTATCTCCCTTAGATGCAACCTAAGGGTTATATTCAAGCCAAACCAACTTGAATCATCTCTAGATATCCTTAGAGAAAAATGGGATTTATTCCCAATATTTTCTCAACCAATCGATGCTCCTTTACAACGGGAAATAGAGTGCTACAATGCTCCCTGCTAGATAGACATAGAGAGCTAGCGCTCCCTGCATATGAGTAGAGGAGCACTGATCATCCTAAAATTGTCAAGATGACTAATTCTCATAGAAAAACGCTTTGTTTTGTCTTTCAAATGTTGGGGATTCTTATTCTAACATGTTTTAGGGGTCATTTCAATTGTTCTCATGGTTTCGTTTGCGATGCAACACTTATGTGACGAAAATGTGACATTTACAACAGTTGTGACAAAAGAGCAACACTTACGACAATGAGAATGTGACATTATTGAAGTCAGGAATTTTGATGTGTAACACCTCCTGGTAAACCATAAGGAAATGTTGCACACAAAGTATCGAGTGCAGTCTCACTCGAGCTAAATTTATGGGGGAATTCAATACTTAGGTGTTTGTAGTCTAGGAAGGAGTGGGGATTGTGTTTTGATTTGTCTCCTTATGCATCAACACTATTAATCTTTCATCTACTTCTAGGATCCATTCATCATTAATATACATGCATGCTATTATATTTAGATGTAACCATTCAATATTTGACTGATGATTAACAAAATAGTAAAAGAAATCATTCATAACACATATAACACAATATTTTACCATGGTTCACCCCCTCCTGGGGTCACATCCACAAAGATATGACTCTTCTACTCTTTTATTCATTATGCTGCAAAATTTGTGTTGCGTGCATTAAATCTTTGGGATTACAGTCAAAAGGAGCGTAAGTACCCTATGGGAGGATAACTATATCACACTAGGTTCCATAGCCTGTTACCTAACCCTAAAAAACTAACTTATTTGGCTCTACCAGAATAACCATAAAAAAAATCACAACAATCAATAACTACCGAACTCCCAACCTATACCTCCTAGGTATTTATTTATACTACTCTAATGTCTTATATGCATTACAATATTGTCAAAAACCCTAACCCTAACATGGTTAGGCCTGTCTGCATGTGCACCATGTTGCTTTTCCTCCTGCATGCAACTTTTCCTTCTTTTTTCTGCTGATCCAGACTTATGTAGGAACACAATGAAATATAGAAATACACATAAACGCAGAGA
>CBVK0101214536.1:0-14582 GCA_900067695.1 Picea abies | reverse complement strand
GAGCCAGTCAGAAAAGGTGGGTGGCCACCGATATCCACCTGGATCATCTGCATGCTTATTTTCTATATCCTAAGGTGCATGCTCCAAAAATATACCTTCTCTTCCAAAAATATCCCTACACCAACAATGGGCCATACTTCTAAGGTTATCAAATGGGAAATTAATCTCTTTGAGTATATTGGCCACTTCCATGGATACTTTGTGATTGGAAAAATCATATCCACCCAAGGTGATGGGGTATATTGTGTGACTCTTCTTATTGGACTTGGTAAATGAAATACACTACATGCAAGATTTTTCTAATGTATTATAGGATAAAAACCCTTCATGAAAGGAAACTTCATAGCCTATAGGGGGGAATATTTTCTCCACACAACCTTAATAATTATGTAGTCCTATACCAAGAACCAGTCACCTCTTCTGTGAAGGTCACTAGTGTACATTAAGGGTTTGATTTCATATAATATCTATCTATACCCATTACATTGATGATGGATAAGGATTCATGCATAAACTTATTTACATAATTAAATAGGGTGCAATATTTTTCATTATTTTTTACCTAAAGGAGCTAGTCAGTAAATTTGGTTGGCTAGCCTTATTTATATAACTCTAGCCTAGGTAGGCTAATGAATCACTTTGATAGTATATAAATAGGTATACAATGTATACAGGATATTTAAAGACTTTGTATATACTAAATTTTTCCATCTTCTCCCTTATATTCCTATCAATGACTTGAGCATATCAGAAATATGGGATAGGAGAGTCATGAAAATGGTTTGAGAGGAGTAGAATTGCTTCATCAACCATGATGTCATCATATATTCTCAAAATTAATATAAACATAGCCACAATATCTGGTACCCAGGGAAAAAATTCTTTAGTCTTGAAGGATAGGGAAGATTCTAGGATATGGATTTGCTTAGGGACAAGTAAAGAGATTTTGTGCTATATTTTCTCTAGAGCCAATCTAAGATACATTTATTTACATTCTGTAATATAAATTATAACCTTAGATCTCATGGATGTCTCCAAAATCATAGAAATGGTCTTAGCAGAGATGAAAAAAAAAACAAATTTTCCATCGAATGTAAGAACAACTATGTAACTAGGGTCATAGTACTTAGCACACATCCAGAAAAAATTAAGAAAAGGGTATGCTTCTAAAAATAGGTGTTTGACCAAGCTCGAAGACCAGTGAGATATTTTTTCATGACCAATCAAGAATTTACTATAGCATGTGATGATGAGTCTTTGAGTATTAGTAAAGTTTAAAGTAGCGGGGAGGGAATTGGGCTAGGTTATCAATGAATGAATGAGAGACAAAGGACAAGACAACACTTACATTAGAGAGGTGCTTTTGGATTTCCTTGGAATGATAAATAGACTAACAAAATGGAAGAAAATTGAAATATGGATAGTAATGATGTTCTTTCTTGATATATTAAAACAATATAGTTTAAATCTCGAGTTGGAGAGCCCAATAATGGAGGAAAATAAAATTTTCAAGTGGGAACAATGGAAAAGTATTGATTAATTCTGGTCTCTAGAGCTCTCTTTCTCCTTCATATTCTTGTGAAAAATGTGGGGTAGAACATATTTTTTCCTAATTTAAATGAAAAAGGTAGTCATTTGAGTGCATCATTTACAATTGTCGAGAATTTTTATTAGAAATACTCCAAGCTTCATAGTTCTTTCTTCATGGTCAAGACACATGGAGGAATGTGGAAAATCGATGGAATGTACCTCGGTGGATCTCAAGTGGAATCTGAATCATTTTTGGCCCACAAATATCCTCTGTAAGGAATATGTGAGGTGGACACACCTCACTTTTATAGGACAAAAATAATCTTGTGAGTGATCCTTGACCATCGATCTAGCTAACGGGTGAGATTTGATCCATCTACATTTTTTCCACTTATCAGGACACTTTTCTCCACCAAATGCAGCAATCAATACTCTACCACTTATTTGATGAGAGGGAGTGATCATGGATATTCATTTCATTCTCCCCATCGAGTCTTTTGCATTCTAGAAAATGCTATAGGATATCCTCCACTATTGATCTAAGGAGCATGTAAGATCTAAGATATTTATGAAATTCTCCCTGTCATGCCTTTTCCATAATAGAAAATTCAATATGTTAACATCAACCATTGATTTTATTGATAAGTAAGATATTTTCCGATCACAACATTCTCCTATTAGTCCTTTTCCATCATAGAAAATTTGGTGGGTTAACATCAACTATTAATTTGAATGTTGGGGAAGATCTTTTCCATTTATGACATTCCTCCCATTGAATCTTATCTCTTTTTATTTACAAAATATGTGGACCAATTTTGTCCATTGATGTGAATATTGGGGATAATATTGGTTTCCTATGGAATTTGTCCCATTTATAACCCCTTCCAACCTTGTGAAATGGAATTCTAACCATAGATCAACCTTAGTGGGGTGAAGGGTTTCCATTGATTCATGATTAGACTTATGTAGTAAGTGTTTAACTTTTCTTAAATTATATTTAGGGGGTGGTTTATTTGGATATGGTTAGGAAAAAATTGGAAGGGGTTTCTAGGTAGACAACACTAGACAATCCCACTAGTACCAGGATCCCACTCCCCATCCCCACTATCCCTATATGACTAGTACCAGGATCCCACTCCCCATCCCCACTATCCCTATATAGAAAGATCTAACTAGTTTGGGTACAAGAGATGGTGAGGATCTGAACAAAGGGCATGAGATGAGAAGGGAACCTTCATTTTCCTCTTCTAGGTATCCTAAGAATGAAAAAGACTAGGGAAAATTTCAAGGATCCATACTTATATTAAAGTGTATAGGCCTTGGAAAATCTTATTAATTCTTAAAATGGAGACACTAAATTGTTTGGAAATATTTTAGTAAAAATATTCAAAATTCTAAGGATTTTATATATTTTCTAGAAAATTTTGGTGATTAATTTTCCCTATAATTTTCCTAAATGTAGGCTACAACTTATGAATATTTTAACCATCTTAATAATGAGAAATTAATTTCATCTTCACAACCCACCAAACTACTCACACTCATAGAAATCAATCAAAATGTTGTGTCACTACTCCTGTCGAATTGAGAGATTACCATTATGTGTGTTCACTCTCTAGCTTGAAATCCTCAATATGATGAAGAGATATCAAGAATTTTCCAGTATAATTTTGATATTACATAGTTCATCACGATAGATTCCTAAGAAAGACTTAGAAATGCAACTTTTTTTTTAGAACTTGTTGTAGGTTCCATGATCCAAGAGTTGAGATTCACACTAATCACTTTATGCATAGTGCCCACCCTCTTTATTAAATGAACCCCATAGTGATTTTGCATTCAAAATAATCCACTCCTATAGATTTTCACCAAGTACCATTGTATTATTTTCTGTTAGCATTCCAAGCCATGGGTTAAAAAAGAGACCACCATATACTAAAGTGAGTAGGACAAATTTAAATGGAAAAGACAAAATCAAGAGTTTTGAGTTCAACTGGATGACACATTGGCCAAATGAAATATTATTCATCAAAATAAACATACTTTATTATATGAACTTGAAATATTCCACCAATAGTTTACACACATGTGTCCCTTGGCCCAAGTATAAGAGCTCAAGCTCAAAGATATTTATGACAATGAGATACTTGCCACCTCTAATGAGAGTTCCATGCTTCTCTATCTCACCTTAAGGAATATGAGTGTTTTTTGCTATAATTTTATTCCAAACACCATTATGGTTATTTGAAAACACAACAAATCACATGGTAGGTAAAAATGTTAGAGTCAACTTGAGAGGTAATAGGTGCAACTCTAAGTTACAATAGAATAAACCAAAATAATTCATCAGAATGTTTAGAATTGGATATACATTGTTAAGTTTCAATAACATATTGTTGATGGAATTCAAGCCCATATTCACCATTTGCAGTAATGGGTTGGCCTCACCATTTATCCCAAGAAAGGGCCTAGATAAAGACAAAAATTTAGGAAGTAGATGAATAGTTATAGTTGTTGTTTCAGGATTATTAGAGGACCAAGCACAAATTTGATAGTTTATGGCAATTGCAATAAAAATATACTAGGTTCTACAAAAACCAAACATTTTCATTGAGGTTAATTGGGACACAATATAGAGGATAATATTAACTAGACTAGATCAAGAAAATGTTTATGCTTTCCTGACTAGTGTGAATCTTCTATTGTTTGAGTGGTTTTTTGAATTACAATATTTTGAAGATTTCAAGTCATAGACAATACAAGTGATTCTAAAATGTTCCCCTTAATTTAAATGGAAACAACCTAACACGGGGTTGGGTTGGGTGGTGAGAAGGTGGAATAGAAAGAAGAGGCAAGTTGGATTTTACTCAAGGAAGAGTCAACAAGTGTGTTTGGGGCTGGTTGGCCCCTTCATTTTTGAGTAAGGGCACAATGGTGCAATATAGTAGGCATAAACCTCAAATCACACTACCTTTCTTAGGACACTCTAATGCTAGGTTGTAGGATAAGTTAATAGAAAAATGGATAAGGGAGTGAGGAGCATATCTTAGAGGACACAATTCCTTATTTCAAGGAGGAAAAGAGGGAGATGAATGAATGTAGGTGGCGTGGGCCAGGAAGAAACAAGTAATAGTTATTAATGACCATAGTTGCTGCAACTAATGAAAGAGGGGTATTTTATTATATCTCCCCGCCTGAGGGTAATTGGTATAAAATGTAAATACCATTGAATGTAATCGGGTTGACTATGATTTTGTTAGTATCGTCAATAGTTGATAATTTAGGAGTATTGTGAAATAGGCTAGTGAGACAAGGTGATTATGGGAGGATAGTTGTTCGAATGTTGTATCTATTTTGGCTCAAAGTGAATGGAATGATGTTCTGTTTAAAACATGTCTATTATGCATGATTTTATGAAAATGATGCCTATTTTATAGTTATTGTATCTTATGTTATGTTGAATGTGGCCATTTTATCTTGATGAGTTGAAATGTAATATCATTGTATGAATTTAAATAATTAATGTGATAATGGTAAGATAAATGTTGTCACACCTGCTTATTTTTAATTGACTTTCATGTTCTAAGTCTTACAGGAAGTGCATATTGGATGATACCTTCCTTGTAACAAGGGATTTCTATGCCAATGCTAGATTGAAATGAATTTGTCAAACACTTACATGGACACTATCATTAATATCAAGTGAGAAATGGGTTAGGTGTGCAAGTATGTCACTTATGTGTGTGAGTGCATTTCTTATATGTGAGTGTTCACTTATGTTTGTGAGTGCATTTCTTATATGTGAGTGTGTCACTTATGTGTGTTACTACAATGTTGTGCAGGAGCATGCTACTTATGTGGGACTATGTGTTATGTGTGAGTGTGTATATTATTTATGGGTCCATCACTAACACATAGATAAGTGACACACTCATGCAGATAAGTGATACACTCATGTCAATAAGTGATGTGATTTCACACACTGAACTAACATACTCAAACACACATGAGTGAGTGTGTGCATATGTATATTATGTTCTGTGCATGAGTGTGTCTCTTATGTGCATGAGGGGATAATTTATTATTTTGAGTGTATTTATTATGTATGTATGAATTGCATTTATTATGTTTGTGAGTGCATCACTTATGTTAGGTGCATTTCTTAGTGCATGGGTACATTACTTATGTGCAAGAGTGGTTTACTTGTGTTAGGTGTATTTATTATGTGCATGCGTGCATCACTTGTGTGTCTCTTATGTGCATTTGTGAAACACTTATATTATGTGTATCACTTATGCACATGAGTGTGTTTCTTATGTTAGTCACATCATTTATGCTCATGAGTAATCACTTATGTGGGGAGTAAATTTTTTATGTTTGGTGGTGAATTGCTTATGTGCATCCATGTGTTCCTTATATTAGGTGCATCACTTATGTCACTTATGTTAGGTAAAGCATCTATGTACAATAGTGAATCACTTATGCATGTGATTGAATCAATTATGTTAGGTGCATAGATTATGTGTGTGAGTGTGTCGATTATGTGTTAGGATCATCACTTACATGCAATGGTGTCCCACTTTATCTATGTCGGTATGTTTCTTATATTCCTTCGTGCATCACCTATGTGCATAAGTGAATTGCTTATGTGTGTGATTATGCCACTTATCTTAGGTACATCACTTATATGCATGAGTGCATCAATTACATGTTAGGTGTGCTTCTTATGTTCTTAAGTGCATTGCTCATGTGTAGGTATGTTTATGTATGCGAGTGCATCACTTATGTTTGGTATGTTCCTTGTGTACATGAGTACATTTCTTTTGCATGTGAGTGCATCACTTATTTTTGTTCCATCACATATGTGTGTGAGTTTGTCATTCATTTTAAGTGCATCACTTATGTGCATCAATGCATAAATTATTTTAGACACATTTCTATGTACATCATCACATCATTCATGTGAGTAAGCACATCACTTATGTAGTCATTGTTTCACTTATGTTAGTTGATGCACCGCTTATGTGTGTTGTTGTGTTGCTTATGTACATTCACACATCACTTACATGTGTGGGTATGTATCTTATGCACATAAGTGAATCAATTGGGATAGGAATATCTATTATATGTGTTATTGGGTCCCTTATAAGTTAGATTCATTACTTATGAATGTGAGGTGTTTCTTATGTTAGATGCATCTCTCATGTGCATGAGTAAGTTTCTTATGAGAGTGCATCACTTATGTGAGTGTGTCATTTATTTGTGTGATTGTATCACTTACATTAAGTAATGTGCATTTTTAATGTCAAGTGCATCACTATTGTGCATGAGTGTGGCACTTATGTATAGATTGGTTTATATGGATGGGTGCATATCTTATGTGCATGGTACATTAGTACATCAATTATGTTTGTTGGTACAATTGTTATGTTAGACATGGCTCTTATGTGCATAAGTACATTGTTTATGAACATGATTACATTTCTTGTGTTAGCTATGTTTCTTATGTTTTTCAATTATGTTACTTAGGTGACATTGTTTTGTTTTCACACAAAGATAACATACTAAAAAAATGTTGTGTTCATTGAAACATAGAAAACACCTCAAATTATAATTTCTTCAACATCCTCAAAATGGGACTCTACATTTTAAATTTTAATGTTAACAATTAAGTTAATGAAATCATATATACATTATGTGTAAATATCAAATGCTATTAAAAAGAAAATACAAATTAAAAGTTAGGGATACATGATTTTTTAATAAATGTTTTATAAGATGCATCATGATAAAATACATAATACCTGACCACTTACTAATTGTAGTAGTATGATGATTTATAGGTTCCATAAATAACTACTTATTGGTGTTAATCCTAGACTAGAAATGAAATAGAGGAACGAGGAAGGAAACTAGGGGTTTTACCCTATCCATTTTCATTTTTTCGCGTCCCTATGTCCTCATTTCCACCCTATTTTTCTCTACTATAATCAATTCCACCCTCATATCACTCCCTACTCGTGTTTGAAGGGATCCCATGTTATTATCATGTAAATAAAATTTTAGGTTTCTCATAGCAATTAAAGGTTGGAATCCCTTGGTGGTTCATCGATGGAAAAGTTAAAATTTTGGTTCTTTCTATGGATATTTGGGGAAAGGTTCCAATGGTGGGGGTGGCCTATAATATATGAATGGAATTGTAGGGACCACCATGAGTTCGAGAGTTTAACTCCTTTGGTGGGATTGTTCATGGATGTTCCTAGTAAGTTGCACTGTGGTGCCTGGTTACCTATTGGATTTTTATCTTTAATTTCTATCCCAAGTAAAGGAAGGATTCAATTTCTCAACCCTTTTTTGGTGATAAGGTGGTACTCATTTTTTCCATTTCTTTTTTAATTCAATGGAAACCATTGTGTGGGTAGTGGTTCATGGATTTTACCTATTGGATTTTTATATTTAATTTCTATCCAAGTAAAGGAAGGATTCAATTTATCAACCCTTGTTTGGTGATAAACTGGCACTCCTTTTTTCCATTTCTTTTTTAATTCAATGGAGACCATTGTGTGGGTAGTAGTTCATGGATTTGTAAATCCATTGTTTGGGGAAGGCTAGTTAGCTTCAACCCTCTGCACTTAAGGTTACAACCTTCTTCTGAAGATTAAAGAAAATCGATTATGAACCTCAAGTGACATGTATAATTACTATGAAGTGATGTAATTGTATTTTATAATACCTTCTTGTGTTTATAGCATGAGCTATGCTCTAGAACACCATTCTTTTGAATTTCACATTTACATCCAAACCTTCTAAGCTATATATGAGTACTCTTTTTAGAAATAAAATGAATCAAATTTTTTCACTTGTACAAATTTATATATTCGAGGTTTGAATTTGTAATCAGCATAGGGAATAAAACTACACATGAGGTACAAAATGGGACATAAACTAGAAAAAAGAGAATGCATGACCTTGGAAGTGGGATGCCCAACCATTTTTGTTTCATTATGTTTGTGTTATTTTGCATACACACGAAGTACAAAATGGGACATGAACCAGAAAACATAGGATGCACGACCTTGGAAATGGGATGCCCACCATTTTTGTTTTATTATTTTTGTGTTATTTTGAATCCAACACTATTGAAAAATAAATAAATAAATTAGTGAAAATAGTGAGAACCTTAGGGAAATATTTATAGATTCCCCAAATTCCCTTTGACTTCACATGAAAACATTACATGGCATGTAAAAATCACCTTAACATTTTTAGTGTTAGAGGTTTTTTTTAAATAAAGTAATAATTTTTGTTTCAAATTTTGACATATGAAAATTAGGTATTGAACAAGACATGAATGTAAGAAAAAATCACATATAAAAACAATGACATTTTTGAATTTTTCACAAAATTTTATAAGATTAAAAATATTTTTTGTGATTTTGTATTTTGAAAAAAACACAAATTTGATAAAAACACAATTAAAAAAAACAAATTTATAAACATTACACAAAATTAAATGAACCCTTACCCATACAAATTAATACTCTATATTTTTTTAAATGAAAAAATAAAATAAAAAATAAGAAGAACAAAGTCACTTTATTAGTAACTACACAAGTGGCATTGATACCCATTAAGAAAATAATTCACCCTTATTTGCTATAATTTTCAATTTAATCTTTTATTAAATTTAATTTAATACATTTTATATCAACTGTAAAAATAATACACACAAAAATCAAAATTAAAAAATACAAAAACAAAAAAATGACACTTAAAATTTTATGTAACCCACTTTTGATATCCGTACCATGTCACCCTAATGCCCCTTTATACGTCCCCCACCACCACCTTTCTCTCCCTCCTGATCTTATTTAACCCCATTCCCTCCTTCTCTGCCTTCCTCACACCTCTCCCATCCCTCTCCCTTCTCCTCTCCTCTCCTCTCCCCTCCCCTCCCCACTCCACTCTCTCTACACCCACATATGTCCCCCATAGATTTCATCCCTCCCTCCACCCTCCCATTTTTTTTTAGTGGTTATCCCATCAATACATGAATTATAATCAATTGGATAAACTAGGTTTCTTCAACCTACTCACTCTCCCCACTCCCTCATCACATCCTCATGCCCCCATCCCACCCTCACTTGTAGATATTGGCTTCTACCACCCCCTCAAAAATAGATTTGTATATTTAATTTTATTTTTTAATTTGATTCTTATATATATATATATATATATATATATATATATATATATATATATATATATATATATATATATATATATATATATATATATATATATATATATATTTAAACTAACCTATATCATGTGCTAGCTGGTAATGGTAGAGTTGATTTAATTGATAAAATAATCTCCTATACATCATAGGTACCACATGTTATTAATGGAAAAATCCCATCTTCTCCTCTAGAAATCTAGGGCATCACAAAATTAACCCTCTACATGATTATATATATATTCCTTTGAAGAGGCATAATGGCAGTAATAGGTAGAGATCAAGATGGTTATAATGAATTTATCAAGCCTCCTATAGTTATAAGAATGTATCCTGATCTAGCTAAGGACCCTCATTCACTATTATTCTCATATATTGATTTATAGTCTCTCCTTCATTATTCATTTCTATAATTTTTAGAGGATTATGGAAAGGGGACATCATGATTCTGATTTAGGGAAGTCTAAAGTTTAATAAAGTTAAGAATCAAAAGGTTTATGAACTAGTCCTAGGAAGGAACAAACCAATGGGAAAAATGAAGGTATCACACCGAAGGGAGCATCTCAAAAAAAGACTTATCTCATGCTATCAGGATGACGGTGTGGAGTTAATATTTGGGTTCTGGATACCCCTTTATTATAAGGATAGGAGTAGGTGGGTGCATACCTCCTTCAATTGCAATCATTATCAATATGCTTACAATTGGGAAGTGGACAAGTTGGGGGAATGAACCTAATAGGATAGCATGAGGAATGGGTTGGATTAAGGATCTCCCTTTGACATCCAACTATTGGATCCCATGCACATAAGGGGTAAGAGAACTCTATTCGAAAGTACCCTAGATATAAAATTTCATATGAATTCCCCTATGGCCTTTAGGATTGATGCTAAAAAAAAGGAATAGAGACCCAATATTCAGTTTGTTTTCTTATTTGGATATGACCCTTACTCCTATATTCAAGTATTTTTCCAATTATGGTAGATAAAACTTGGTTTGTTTTCATATTTGGAGATGACCCTTACTCCTATATTCAAGTATTTTTCCAAGTAAGGTAGATATCTCTAAAGGGTGAATGCCCTCCTCATCCAAATTATGAAATCTTGATGCCCTACTATGGAAAGGACTAATTTAGTTGTCATTGCCAATCATGGAAAAAATGAATATCAACCGTAATATAAAATCCGTGCACTTCATTTTTCTACAACACAAATTTTAAATAAACAATCTATTTGGATAAGCTACTGCTACCACTCTATGTTGACAGAGTTCATAATTATAATGCATTTTGAATTTTAAATTCTTTGATGTCATTTATTACATAGTAATTTTGTATTTATTGTTGGATCAGTTACATGCATCCTTCCTAACAATTGGGGGTTGATGACCCAGGGTTCATATAGAGTTGACCAACACAACCCCAAGGCATCAGAATATCAATATTTAGTATAGGAGAAAATAAGGTCTCACTCGAGACACCAAGAGAATAAAAAAGACCATCTGGTATTGTGTCAGAGATCAAGGGATAAAGGATACCAAGAGGCCACTCATGATATAATTCATAAATTCCATCGCATTTCATTAAATGACTAACAACATACATCATTTACACATTCATTCATTAAAATCAAATTAAACACAACCATTGACAAGAGAAATTCATTTTTATATTATCTCCATTAAATGGTAGAACTTGTACATAAACAGATTCACAATGTAATAGGAATAGCACCCTACATCCTGATACACTATACAAGTTATGCACTACAATGAGTTGTGTGATCCCTATTCAGATTATGCACATACTACTAGACCAACACCATTACATACTCTCTAAATAACTGTTCAATCCACATACAAAACTATTACAAAGACTCATAATCAGATTTATGCAAAAATCAGGCTAAGTTATCTTTTGCCAATGACCTCATAAAAACTATTGTCCTTTGTTTCTTTACTTCTCCTTTTTCTTCTCCTCTCTACTTTCACACTTTGTCTCTTTCACCTATGTAGCCCACATAACCTCTTTGGAGCATGGAATTCCTAATGAACTTTCGAGCTCATCCATCATCTACCTCACAATCTCTTGTGATATCTAGGTTCATTATTCGAGAAGATTCCTAGAGATATTTTTATGACTTGGCATGCATGTGGGATATTTATGATCTTTTAGTGTGTAGTATAGAACTTTGATTGGTGCACACAAAGTTTTCCATCCAATGTGCAATTGTTGATGTGTGCGAAAAACTGAAGTGGACACATGATTGATCTATGCGTGTGCAAAAACTTACCCAAATATTTAGGTGCCATTAAGCCCCCAATACTATTACTTGGATCATCCTAGAGCCAATGGCCTTGATCATGGTGTGACAGATGCAATGGAAGGAACTATCTTCATGAGTTCCTGAGGAAACTCGTAGAATTGGATATTGATTTCATATAAGTTGGTGTGCAACTGCTATGTGAGATGGACCACCCAATCTGTATCATCAGTTGTGACCTATGGATATTGCATGTCAATATGCTCCATTTTCTCAAACATCAGGGCATCTGCGACCTATGTAGATGCAAGATGCATGTAGAATATCTATGACTTGTCAGTCACTTTGTTGGATATACCAGAGATATTTTGATGTTTCGACTGAGAAACACTAATATCTCTCATATTGTTGGTGATGGTTATCATCATATATTGGTGCTCACCCAGAGTTAATGAAGTCAACTTGATTTTCTATTGGGACACCTCTATTTTGACTTCAGAGAACCATTCATCAATGGAGTTGATCTCTAGTGGATTATGAAGGTGATTCTAGAGTTTAAATATCTACTCAACCAACCCCAAAAAATATTTGTTCCATTCTTGGCCATTTTGGAGTGCCTTCTCAGCTAGCACAATCTTCCTTTGCAATTACATGTCTTTGGGTGGAGACTATTGAAGCCATGTGAGAAGCGGGAGGCTCTATGACTCCAATTCCTAAAAATGTTCCCTCATTATGTAGATTTTTTCAGATGGGGAAACCCCCATGGGATCATCTATTGTGATAGGTGATGGGGAAACCCCCATGGGATCATCTATTGTGATAGGTACATGCATGTATAGTTTTTCAACTATTCCCAAGAGCTCCTTGTGGTGGTAACAATTTTTGTGCATTGATTTTTTTTTCTTCGTGTGCTTATACTTTGGTATCATAAATAATTTTTAACTTTTGATGAGCTTTTACCTCTTGCTAATAGTGCACTCAATTTTGATCATGCAGAGTGATTTCTAATTGGTGTTGATGATGAAGCTTCTCATGAGCTATACTAAGGGTTTGGTGTTGTTCTCCTAATTCTATAATTAAGGTGGTATTGTGTTTTTGCATGGCCGAGGTGGAAACTAGTACTAAATAAATTGCCGTAGTGGCCACATAAAAAGAAACAACCATCGATGGGTCAAAATTCAATTCCTTCCTATGACTGTTATTGCCGGGAGCATGCGCCAATGACCGGGGTTGAGTTTATTCAGAGGGAAACACACTCGCAAGTTGACAATAAAGATATTTGAAGTTGTTCGCAGCCTCCATTTGAATATTTTGTTGTAAAACCAATCAACCTATGAGTGCCTTGAAAATATTTGAAATACAAGATGCAAGTTGTCTTGGCCCCTATGGTGTAGTATCAGTGGCTAACCCTATGGCTTGGCTAGTCCATTGTCTTTTTCTATTGGCATGTGTGGGACTTAAAGTATTTTTCATAGTTTGTGCTATAATATGGGTAACATATTTTCTGGGAAGGACGTGGATCGTCGATCTTTGCTCTCATATTCAAGGCTGGACCTGATGAGAAGAGGGGACATTAAAGTGGAAATGGTGTTCTTCTTTCGCTTGAGGGCCTCATTTTCTTTGGGAATATTAGCTTCTTAGGTTGTTCCTTTGTTCTTCTACTGAGAGGGTTATCCCAGCTTCTATCCTAGTTTATTTTGGTGCAAGTATCAAGTTTGTCCATATCATTGCCATGGTTTGGTTTCAGATCCAACCATCACTACACCTCTGTCAGGAAATGCTACCCAAATACCTTGACTTTTACAAACTAGCTCTGATACCAATTTGTAACATTCCCAGCCACCAAAAGGATAGGAAACACCACTGCGAAACACACACACACACACACACACACACACACACACACACACATAATGCATTCTAATGAATTTAAAACAAATAACACAAAGTTACTGCTACCATATAGACTCAAATGGAGTTGACAGTAATTCCTACATGCAACGGAACGCATGATAACATTTCAATAATCACAGACATGCATAACATACATAATTAAGCATGGAAATGCTACTTATCTTTTTAACTGGAGTAAAAACACCAACTATGTGTAGACCTTCCACGAGCCTCCCAACCTTAGACCACACTGCTCATCACTCTCATCAATGGTTCACCCTCGAGCTGGGACTAAACTCCATCGGGCAAGGGATTCCTAGGCTAAGAAAGGTCAATTGGAAAGTTACATAGTTTAAGAGGAAGGATTCTCTCCCGGGAGCCACTTATTCCCACTGCTCATAGAATCTCATTCCCCACATGCCTGTCCCACCCCAGGAGTATACACCTTCATTGTCACATAGTCCATCGGCTACTCCACCTCCCTTACCTTGGGCTTCGGCAACAAGCTAGACCAGAATTCTCAGAGTGTTGTAGCAACTATGGGACCCCCTCTAGGAGAGCTCACTTCCTCATGACACTCTCTCACCTGGAGAGAGTTTCTCATAGTCCTGAAAACCTACTTCTTCAATCCACAACAACCTCTCTCACCTGGAGAGAGAGT
>CBVK0101214519.1:0-13572 GCA_900067695.1 Picea abies | reverse complement strand
AAGACATTACACTGACCTACTATACAAAGCCGAAGAAAAGACAAAGTGCCATGTTGGGCCAGCATCCATAATAAGAGGAAAGTTTCCAAAGGATATCATTCAAGCCATGTAATACGAGGTGGTATGGTCTAAGGATGTCCAGACACAGTGAAAACCAGGGGTAGGTATTATCCGTGGGTGCCTTTGTAGGAGGCGGGTTGTACCTGTCATAGATGTAGTTCTTTCCAATCCCTTTATTGCCTTTATTCTTTCTTTTATTTATTACTTTTTCTTTCTTTTTGCTTCAAGGTCTGACCAGAGGACACTGCCTTGGCGTGGTGACCAGAATTGACAGTGTTACCCACGAGTATTTTCGCAGAAATGATAAGGCTGGCTCGTGATGAGACCCCTTTTCCCTTGGCCATGCAACCAAGGGTCACTGCCCTAGCGTGGTGACCAGATAATGGCAATGTTATTCTGCTAGATACCTATGAACATAATGGGCTGGCTCGTGATGATACCCCCCATCCTCTTGGCTAGGTACTTTTTTATTGTTTTTCTTCGGGTCCCTCTTGTTTCTTATCGAGAGGCTTTTTATTGCCTTCTCAGGGATCCCTGGGCGAGGCATCTCTAGGTTTTATATCCTATGGCTTTTATCTTTTACCAGCTACTTTTACCCCATGGTCCTTTAGCCCCTTCTTCCCACAGGACAAAGTGTAACCCCTCAAATAGGTCATCCTAATTCCCGGACTAGTGAAATGGGATAGATGAATGGGAGAGGACGATATGGTGGGAGCGGACGATGGCTCTTCAAAATCCCCCTTGGTGGCTAACCAAAACCTATGGATACAAGCTTGCTTAGAATTCTTAAGCAGAGGAATACCATCGTAAAATTCTTAAGCATACTTAAAATTTGGTGGTGGAGGTACTTCTCTTGAAGAACATAGAAAAGTACTAGTTGGGTTTTCTTCCCTTGTTGAGAAGGGTTTCCCAAGATATTTCTTGTGTACTTGTGCATGGTGTTTCTTCTTGTGATCTTGGTTGCTGCAACTAATTGTCTATGGTTTAAGTAAAATTCTAAAAATGGAATGAAATTCATTCTTAAGCATAGATTATTGAAAAATCAACATGGAATCAGACCATAGGTCTTGAAGAACCCATTGCACAAGCATCTACCAATATCCTCTCTTTTTCGCAGAACTATACGACCCTCCTAGGGTTTTTAGAAAATCTGTACGACCCTCCTTTCTGAGGTGTATCAACCCTTAATACTTGAAAATTGGGGATAATTTTGGCGTAGGAGAGTACGACCTCCTCCAACGCACCTCCAGAGACTCTCATAGTGAAATTCTAAGCATTTTGAAATTTTGGCCCTAAGGTTTCTAGGGTTTCACTAATTACTGCAGAAATTTCAGAATTAGGGTTTTTGCAACTCATTGAAGGAGATCTTCAGCTCACCAATGTTGTCATCTCTTTAAAAGTCTTATTTTTGGCAATCAGAAGTCCAACAAAACCTAAAATTTCTAGTCTAGCCTAGATGGTAGGTTTTCTAGCCCAATTGACAAGGGTTTGTGAAGAATATAAAATTATGATGAACAAAACTATGATGGAAGACAAGCTTGATGGATCAAGAAACTTCAAGTCCCTGGAAGACAAGACTTCAGAGGAAGGCTTATTGTGGGTGATACAAAAAGGTGACACTATGACTACCTTCTTCATGAATATGTCAAGAGGACATGGATCATCCAGGTGCCATTGGAGAAATCATATGAACACCCTCAGGTATTCACTTGTATATATATTATTTGTATCATTGTCATGAGGGAAATTGCAGGGGGAAGGAACCTTTTTCTGAAGTCATGGATCCAGAGGGATCTCAGTGCATTCAGAGGAACAACACACTGGAAGTGAAGATTCCAGGTTTGATTGTTGTAATTTTCATTCCTCTAACCTATATTTCTAAAGTTTGCTACATTACAAGTAGGTGTTGTAGCTGTGAAAACAATCCCTAAATTGTTTTGATTCTAGAGATGTACTCATTATTCTCCTTTAGGAGATATTCTTGTTTTGGTTCCTCTTGTTTTCTTGTTCGAGACAGGTTAACAAAAAAGGAAGATTTTTATCCTTCAGAGGGAGTCAAAACTATTTGAGAAAGACGAAGAATAGAACCATCATTGAGGCAACCAATGCAATAATGCATGATCAAAAACTTTCTATGATTCTATGGGAAGAAGCATGCGTGACACAATATATGTTCAGAACAAGAGTCTTAACCAGACTTTGAAAAACATAAAGAATCCTTCACCAGAGTGAAGCCTGATATTTAACACTTCAGGATATTTGGGTGCCCAGTATATTTTCATGTACCCAAAGAGAAGAAGTCCAAGATAGATCCTTCAGGGAGAAAGGATACATTTATGGTGTAACAATAAATCTTCGAAGACATTCCATATCTACATTCCTGGTTAGAGACAGATTGAGACAAGCAAAGATGTTGTCCTTGAAGAAGAGATAGTCATTCAAAGATACATAGAATTTTAGATGGAGATTAATAGTGAGACAATACCTTCTCCCCCTTCAGCATTTCAGAGGGAGACATACGTTATTCTAGCTGACCCAGTTTCTCTAGTTGATATGCCGGAGATATTGTAGTAGGGAATATAAATCCTATCTAGAGTCAACAAAACTCTACAGTAAGTAGAGGACCATACAAGTCCCTCAAGGGACATCCTGAGAAAGCAAAAGATCTTTTTCAAGCTATCCTTCAGCCATGACCCACTTCATTGATTATGAGACTCCCTCCCATGAAGAAGCTATGGGTGAACAAGCATGGACAGATTCCATAGCAGAAGAATACCAATATATCTTAAAAAATGATGTATGAGATATTGTTCAGAGACCAAAAGGGAAGTTTGTGATGACTTCCAAGAAGATATATAAGATCAAACATGTAACCTATGGAAGTGACAAGAAATACAAAACGATATCTATGGCCAGATGATTATCACAAGCAGAGGGAGTGAACTATGATGAGACATATTGATTCAATAGAATGATGCACTTTCATATGTACTACCATCCATGAGTTGGAAACTACATCAGATAGATGGATTCTTGATGAGTTTGGGTTTCAACAAAAGTGTTGCTAAACCAAAACTATATTACTACATTTGTGGCGAAATCCTGATTTTGATGACTTATTCAGGAAGCCATGTTGTTGGATACAAGTAAGATTTGACTCCTGATTTTGAGATGAAGGATCTGAGTATGATACACTAATTCTTGGGACAAGAAGTATGACATAGGACCAATGAGATTTTTCCTGAGTCAAGGAAAACATACACTGGGAATATTAAATAAGTTTAGTATGACATAATGCAAAACCATTGTGATGGATTTGAAGAAAATAAATGATGATGATTCAGATGAGATTGATCCACAGTTGATTAGATCACTGATCTATCTGGTTAACACCAGACCTGAATCATGCTATGCAATGAATACACTTAGTCAATAGATGAGCTAGATGAGATAGACTCATTGGATAACAGTAAAGCATGTATTGAAATATATATGAGGCATAGTTAGATATGGCCTAATATATGTCTCCAAGTGTGAAATTGAGTTTGCAGGGATATGCCTATACAAATTGAGCAGAGAGTACATTGGACCGTAAGATCACACCTAATTATTATCTTACCATGAAGTTTGACATGGTTTCCTGATGCAGCAGGAAACAAAACTTTGTGGCCTTGAGTACCACAAAAGCAGAGTATATATAACATCAAGTGTGAAAAGCAATGTGGCTTCACAAGCTTCTGAAATATTTACTTGATCATGAGATGGATTCTATGATGATAACTAGAAATGTGTCTAAATATATTTGAGAGACTAGTGTTTCATGATAGATCGAAACACGTTGAGATAAAATATATTTATATCAGAGACATGATGCAGAGGAAAATAGTACACATGGAGTACCTTTCTACACATGAGCAGATTACAAACATCTTCACCAAATTAGCTTGGTGAAGAATACCTCCCTAGTTGAGAGGGAGTGTTGATGACTACAACCAAGTCAAAGTTCAAAGTACATCCGTGTGATACTTGGCATGATGAAGAATGCCTCCCTAACTGAGAGGGAGTGTTGACGATTACAACTACGTGAAACATTCTCCAGGACACATACTAATTGAGTCGACCTAAGAGAGATTCCATGAGATGGGTGTGTGGTTCCTATCTGTGTTGGAGCTGGAATGTAGAGATGGCCTCCTCCTTATAGAGAGTTGAGAAGAACTCCAGATGATACTCATGTGTAACACAATGAGGAAGGAGACTTGTTGAGTTGGATGTGCATGTGGATGAGCACAAGGTGAATGTGTGAATTCCCATAGAGTTGGGTGCATCGTCATGAGACAAAGATGAATACGATGTATTAGCCTCCTCTTAGCAGAGAGTTGAGATGATGAAATCTAGATGAATCTCATGTGTAATGCAGTGGGAAACGATATCTGTCGAGTGGATGTGCCTGTGGACGAGCACAGGTGAACATGATCCTAGTGGCTGAGCACTAGTGAGTGTGGTTCTCCTATGAGACACAGTGAGATAGAGATATTGACATCCCTATGGATGTGCCCCTACTGGTTGATCACTAGTGGGTGTATGAGATCCCTTGCTATATTGTTCAAGAGTCAGACCTGTCTGTAACCCTAATTGTAATGTAAAGGATATAGGTCGACCTCACCTTAATGTAATTTATAATTAATGTAAAAGATAATTAATCTGGTCATTATTAATTATATTGTGAGTTAGAGAGGTCGTCCATGTTGTGCCAATAGACACTTATGTTGACAAGTCAAGTCTAATATAAGTAAAAGTAGATTCCCCATTGAGGAATTATATCGTTTGTGTGATTTTGGAAATTTTAGAAAGTACATCTTCTTGGGAAAAGTGCGCACCTCTCTTGGGCACTAGTCTTCTAGGGTTTGTGAGCACCTTGCTAGGTTTTCTTGGTGGTGGAGGTCTTTTTCTTGAAGAATATAGTAAAGGATTGGTTGGGTTTTCTTCTCTTGTTGAGAATATTTTCCCAGGATACTTCTTATGTACTTGTGCATGGTGTTTCTTCTTATGATCTTGGTTGCTACAACTAATTGTCTATGGTTTAAGTAAAATGCTAAAAATGGAATGAACTCTATGCTTAAGCCTAGCTTATTGAAAAATCAACACTTATTACTTAATGCAATTCACCTATGTGAATAAAGGTTAAAAAGTATATGCACAAAGTAGTTCAAACATTAAGTGTGTGTGTATGAGAGTGTAATTTCATCAACATAACTAATAATCAATTTTATTTTAATCAAAATAGTTAAATTATTATTTAATTCATAACGAGTATAATAAAATTTAGGGTAAATTTAGTAATCAAATTCATTTATTTGGGGATTTTTTGAGTGTATTGAAGTGGGGATTTTAGACTAAGATTCTTTACTTTCTATTAGATTTATGTTCTTTCATGAATGATATGGGGAAATTTAGACAATTGAGACATAACAACTTACAAAATCAATACATAATAAAATAATTATCTGGTGTGGCTTATCATCATGTAGGTCACCATTTGATGGTGTGGTTAGATATTTTTCTTTTTAGAGACTTATGCCCATTCCACCTATTGATATTGGAATGGAGTGGTTGGTTCCTGAAGCTCATTGTGTTTCCTTTGTTCCTTGCTCGATATGGTTTTCTTGATGTTGTGAGAGTTGTTTCCCTCTTTCCCTTCATTTACCACATCGATCTAGCTCCCTCATCCCTATTTTGAGGATGGGAAGGTGTGATCATCTAGGAGGGGGAGTGAGGAAAGAGGATAAGAATTTGTTTGTGGGTGGATATCAGAGGTTGTTTATTTGAGTCTCGTGTTGTCTTTGGTTCTACCGATTCTTGTGGATATGGAGGAAACAATGATGATGTGAATTCCACTAAAACAAAGGGAAGGGTCGATTGAATTATTTCCACATATGGGGCTAAATCCTTCAAACGATTATGTGAATGGAATCATCCTTTGGCTTCCCTTCTCTATGCCCACACAGAGAGGATTTTTCAGGTGGATTCGAGGTGGAAGGGGTGTGCTCTAGGGGAATGAGGTGGTGCTCTTCCATTTATCCTGCCCACTAAGTGGGTTTTCTATGAGAAACCCTAAGGAGTCAACATCCTCTAGTTGTTGGATAGTGGGATATAGTGTGATAGATTTCATATCAAGCCTCGCCTTTAAAGGCATCTTACTTGGAATTGAGGGGTCATGTCCAGTTGTATTCTTTCATAACCAACTTGAGTTCTATTGAAAAACATTTTTTGAAGTCCAAATCCATGTAGATTTGAGCATATGTGGTGATGTTCCTTGTTTTTGTTTATACACCATGGAAATTGAATTTTCCAAGCATATTTCAAATATTTTTCAAAGAATTGAAACCCTGGAACTAAAGTGGAAGGTTGGCCATCCTTACCTAGATAAGGGAAGAGGAGACCAAGTCCAAACATGGTTCAAAGTTTGGGGTCCATGGCTTCATGCATAGTCCATATTTGTCCAAGAACTAAGGTCTTTTGTTAAGAATGTGATCTTTGAGCTCAAGCAAGTTGAATTTAACAATGAAAAATACTTTAACACATGGGTAGATGAAGTATTCATCCTTGATTTCAAGCTTCTAGGTGTTGGAAATACATGCATTCATATTCGTGTCTTAGTCTAAGTAGATGAGGTGAGTAGTCATTTGTCTTTTCCAGAAAAAGGTGACCTCGAGGATCATATTATGGTAGCTCCAACGAGATAATTTGATGGAGAATGGGAGAGAAGAGGTGGGGTCCAAGGTATCCAAGGAGGGACTAAATCTAGTGGTTGATGAAGGACCTAAGGGGAAACATGAGGCTAAGGGGTGATTTGGAGATTTTTTAGATGAGGGTGTATGCTTGGGAAAATATAATGGAATGGAGTTTTGTGAGGAGTTATCAAAATATGATGAAATTAGCTAAGTGGGGAGCCACATCGACGAATTTGAGTTGGCTAGAGATTAAGATCAACGATATGAAATAAATCCTATTGAGGCAAAGAGGAAGGGGTGGTTAGCAAAGCCATGACAATGATATCCACGTAGCTAAGGAAAAATCCCTAACTATTACAAACAAGACTCCACCTTATAATTCATGATAATCATTTGAAAAAACAACAAACTCACAAATAATTATTTATTTTAATATATATCTCCCAATTAAATAAATTAAATTTCTACTAACACATTCCAAAAATAACACACGTCATTTTTTCAAACCCTTCTTCCCAACCAATAATGATATCCATATATCCAAATATCTCATCTTCTAAATTTACATATACAAATTCACAAGAAATATACATTATTAAAAAATTCTCATTTTAGTTAACAAAATTGCAATGAATGCACTTTATAAGTAAAAAAATCCTAAACATGGCCTATGATTAATTAGATGTCCAAATCAACTATATAGAAAACTGTCGCATAAAGAAAAAATAATGAGTATTTCCATTAAACCATATATTTAAAAAATCACAAAAAGAAGTCAGCCAACATGAAATACCATATTAAGTAACAATGGGAATAACTCCCACATCATGAGGGGGTCTTTGCCATTAAGGGTTGACCTCATCCATAATTTACTAGCTTAGGATGACCTTGAATGGCTTCCCATCTATCATTGACCTATTTAGGCTTTACATGCCACTTTAGCTCATAAATGGTGAGACTCATGACATGTAACTTATCAATATAATCTATTGATTAAGAGAATTTACTTCTTTCTTTTTATGACTTCGATGATATAACATTAAGTCAACCCTTTTTCTCTAATTTTATTTTTAATCTAAAGGTTTTATAGGTATCTATTTTGTGGATGAGTTGTATTTCCATATTCAAAAGGACCATTCAGCTTAAGCAATATGAATTCTTATGAAAATAGTTTTCAAATCTGATTATGCTCAATACATATAATTTAAGAATCAAGTCATACACTTGAATCCATAAGACTTTGAACACACAATATTTCTTAGATAGTATTAATGAATTTTGTTGTTCTTACATAGTAGAATATTATTGACTATTGAATGAATGACAATGATTTCAAGGAGGATCACCAAATGGTACATATTGGTATATATTATTGAGGGTAGTAGAGATTTTGCTTATGATAACATAGGATCATGATGCATTCAAGCTTCAAATTTTTGCTAAATAATTTACATATAGAAGTATTAGAGAGGAAGATGATCTTTACACAACTATCCTTCATGTATAAATATGCTTATGTTTAGATTGGTCAAGATCCAAAAAGCAACCTCACGAGGATAAAATACCCCACCCCCACCCCAACAAGTTTTTGTAGAGGTGGTACTCGTTTGTTATATTATGAAAGATATGGCTTAATGTTCTTGAAATAATACACTAAATATGGGAATACTAAAAAGCAAACCCTAATCTTTATTGCTTTCAAAATATAAAGAAAAAATGATAGTATATATTCACAAGGTAAAGGTCCCGAGAAAAGGACCAAGAATATTTTACAAACTGAAATAAAATATATACATTATATTATACAACAATAAAGAAACCATAATATAAAAACATGACATTCCTCACATCCATCATAGTATTACAAAATTTGGTCACATTCATAAGATAGAAAGATATAAGTCCACAATATAGAGAAATTTAAAAGATTATTTCATTCTAAACATAAACGAATATGATAGGTGCACTTCAAAAATCTCATACTCATAAACTTAGAGTTTGAGAAATCATTAAAGTTACACCCCAAAATAGTTCTCTTGGGAGTTCAAAGAAATAAATAGTATGTTTACAATAAAATAAATGATTGTGTTCTTCTAAATGGGCTAGGATGGGGCTCTCGTGGACCATAAAAGAAAGTATAACAAGAATGGACTTAAAAGAAGAAAAATGAGAAGCGATCAGATATCGGTCATGGAGTTTCAAGAAATGAAAGAACACAACTAAATGGTTTCTAAACCGGAAGTATAAAAGATAAGGAATTATGAAAAATGACTAGTTCACTTGTTGTGATGGATTCTCTCTCCCTATCTTCTTGTTGAGGTTCCTTTTGTAATCTCCTTGACTAGAATTTCGTGACCGATTGTATCTACCTCTTCTTGATTTGGTTATGTTATTTTAGTTAAGGCATTTTTTAACTAATTTTCAATAGAATCTCTCATAGGTGCAGTAGTTATCTCTTGCCTTACTCTTATACTGAATAATAAACTTTTTAAATCTCTAAAATCAATTGAAATTTGGTGTATTGTATCTTCAATATCTTCAATATATTCATTTTTGTTTACATATCTAAATAACCAACTTTCCACTTCTAATTTTGAATACTCAGTCAAGTTATTGAATCTCTCAGTTGATAAAGTCTTTAAAAATTCCACTTTTTCTTCAAATTACTCTGACATAAACATTGAATCTAATATTAAATGTGGGTTCTCCACATCACCATTTAACCCAACCAAATCTAATTCAATCAATTTTAAATACAAGACCCCCTTTTTAACACTTATGATGTTAGAATCAACTAACATTTCTCTTACTCATTTTACTCTTTTTAATCCAACTTGCTTTGAATTGCTTTATGCAGATTGGTGAGGGCATGTCTTACTCTTTTCTCTATAGTTCACTAATACCCCTTATGAATGCAACGTAAAATGCCTCATTGTGACTGAAATCCGTTTTTACAAAGGTTCCCTTCAACACCGAAGCATAGTGTGGATTTGCAAGAAAGGAGAAAGTACCTGGATTACTTGAGGTGTCGAGCACGATTTTGTTCAATATACTTTGAATCATAAGCGAGACCCTGTGAAACAACTCGAGAGTTCTTAGACCAACATACCCAATTTTTAGTAAGCGAGATTTTGTCTTGGCCTGCATGTCATGAGACCAACATCCGACTGGTAATTTGTTCATTGACTGTTGTTTTCCCACTCTATTAATAAAAGATATTTGATTAGTCTTGGGTATTGTGCTTAGGACATTAATGACAATGGAATAAAGTGGCTTGAAATTAAAACATATCGGCCATGTCAAATTCTGTTTTCAATGGTACAGTACAACGATACAATTTATTCACTGTTATCCAATAAGGTATCCAATGTTGTAGAGTTACAATGTTATAATTGCATCATTGTGTGACAAATGAGATATTCTTATTTCAAAATAATTGTTTGGTTGTGGCCTCCTCTTCTTTTTTGGTTCCTTGTCTAAGCTAATAACAACACAAGCCACATTGATGAAGTCATAAGAAGAACTATACACCATCAAATTTGGATCAAAATCATGCTACTGCGAAAGCCACATTGATGAAGTGATAAGAAGAACTATACGCCATCAATTTTGGATCAAAATCATGTTACGGTGAAGTAGAATCATAAGACGACGTCAACTCCATAAACTTGCAATAGTTTGTTAAGTTTATTTGTTTTTCTGTAAATGTGTGCATTTTTGGTAGAATCTGACACCCTCCATTTGTTGCTTGCGTTTTTTAGTCTGATTGTAAAGTTTGGGTGGAGTTGAAAGAAACCCCTCACGTATATTTTTGTCTTTAATATGGCTCGAGTTGAGGAACTATTAGAGTTATTGAACACTCTAATACTCTCTTTCATGGACAATATAGTCACCACTGACAAAGTGACTTTGCTGAATGTTGTAACATGCTTTCAAGTTCCGCAAGCCAAAGAAGAATTGTTGCAAATTTAGACTCGTCTTCTTCACGATGCACTTGAGCGACAGAATCTGAGACAACATTCTGAACTAGTCCTTGTTCATAACCATATTTTCAAATATGATGAAGATGATGTTGTTGATTCATACCTACAAACAACGCATGAGACACTTAGTGATCCAACTCTAGATTCAAGGGAAAATAAAGTTCAACTTCCTCTCTCCAAGTTGATCATCAGACTTGGGAAGAAATCAAGCATAACAAGCATAAAACCGATATCAGATATGAAAATGAGGTGACCTTTCATAATCCAGATTAAATCAAACCAATCTAGTTCCAGAGTGTTGGATTACTTCAAGAAAGTTCAGATTCACCTACTCCAGTTCAAGAGCAGATTGCAATATGCCAACATTGTAAGTGAGTTGGCCACATTGAAGATTAGTACTTTGATATTCATCCTTTCAAGCATTGTGGACAACATAGTCATCCTCCAAATAAGTGTTCCGAATGCATGACAACTGCAAGAGTAAAGAACAACTATGGGTGGATGGATTCTCGGTGATGGTCATCAATAGTCAAGAAGATATCCCAGTCATATCAATGAGTCCATTCTTGAGTATTGACACATCTTCCAATGGACATATTTGCCTCTTCTCACTTTTTCCATGACAAGGGGAACAACATCAATGATTTACAATCATGCTTCAAGTTTCAAAGTATTCTCAATCGAGCAATAAAAAGTGAGCATGAAAAGCAAGTGTGATTGGTTTTTGGTTTTCCTTAAACCAACACTTACTAGAAGACCTATAGATTTTGCTAGATAACGGTTTGTGGTTTCCCTTAAACATCCACCTGGTAGAAGAATTTCAGCTTCTTCTATATCACAATTTATGGTCATCTTTAAACCATCATCGAGAGCACTTCCAATTAGCAGAAGACATCATCAACTTCCAGCTTCTAGATAACTTAGGAAATGTTATGGGAACCATTGAGTCCAGAGCAGGGTTCTATAGTTTGTGGTCATCCTTAAACCACCAGATTGGTTTGTGGTCATCCTTAAACCACCAGATTGGTTTGTGGTCTTCCTTAAACCACCATCACCATTCAATTTGTATTCATCCCAAAACCACTAGATTCAGAGAGCACATTTGGCCATCAGCAGTAACACACTTCAAGATTTCAGTTGCCCACTTTCGAATATCATATCTCACCTTGGACTCACATATGCCCCTTCGGATTAAGGGGGGGAATGTTGGAAACATAATCCGTTAAGGGTTACTTGGAGAAGGAATATGAAATGTCACATGACGTGAATTGTCATTGGGATTCCAAGAGACCTTGGATGATGAATCCAATGTTCATAATCAGTGTATAAATATGTGTATCATATCATTAATAAAATGTAATCCACACTTATCTAAATTGTGTATCTAACACTAATGATTCTCTGACATATCTTCTCTCTTGAATTCTATGTTCTTCATTAGGAAATACGATGTCCTCAATGTTCACATCCAGGTCCATATCTTCAATAACAATCTCATCTTCACGTGCACCTTCATTTCCTCCTTCTCTAATTGTTTTTCTTTTCCTTTTCCTGGTCATTGGGAGTTCATGAGGTCTTTCCAGACTTCCCTTAGGAGTATTCTAATCTCCTTCGTCAATAGAATTTTTCATTGAAGTTTTCCTTTGTTCCTGGGATGCATACTAAGATTTTTGTTTTGGTAGGACGTATTTCTAAGAAGTGTTAGGAGACACAATACTTCTCTCATTCATAACTCTTCCCCATTGTCTATGTTGATCAATGGTGCTAATAACAATTTCAATATATTCTTGTTTCTTCTCAATTAACAATGCTTGAGGGCTTTGGATGTCGACTTCTTCTTCTCTGAATAAGAATGTATTAGGAAATGAACCAGTATATCCCACATATGTCACGTGTTTCATAAAATGTTGGTTGGGGTTGAACCCTTTGATTTCATCTTCCTTTTTCAAATTAAATTGAAAATTCATCATATTTGCAGTATTTTTCAACATTATTTCTCCAATATTCCATAGTAGAGGAATGAACTACTTTTTCCTCTTTTCATGAAAGAAATGAGCCTAGAATATGTACTTCTTGAATACTTCTACAACAAACATTTTTTCTGACACATAATCTGGGAGATACGAGGGTTTTTTGTGAGAAAAATAAATCATGATAATGCTAAAATGACCCATTGCTTCAAAACTCCCTCTCTTATCCAAGAACATTGTTGCTTTTAAAGACAATCTTGATGTTTTTGGTCCAAAAATAGGTTTTTTGAAAATAGAAATAAATGCATTATGAACTTCATAGAAATTATACATGACCTTTTGTTTCCATAAGGTGGGGTACCACATTTGAACAAGGTAAATTTTAGAATTGACTTGTTTGAGTAAATGTAGGCCTTCGAAAACATGACATTCAGTAATGGCGAAGATTAGGTATGAGGACATGTAGAATTTCTTATTCTTTTTGAAATTTGATAATTGAAAACATCGATCTCTGGAGATAATTTTTTCTCAATCGAAAATTTATTTTTCATGAATTGCAAAATGAAATATATATAGTGTAATATACCAGATATAAAAAGTATGCAGAATAGAAATAAAATGGTAGAAATGGCAGAATAACAACAATATAACGAGAATAATCACCACAATAACACTGAAATGATATAAGAATAGCAACAGAGATAACACTTTGATTCTGAAAGAAATGTTCATGGGCCTCTTCGAGGGGGCAACCTCTAGTTGAGCAGAGCTCTATTACAATAATTCCAAGCTAGGGTTCTCATACCCTCGACTCCTATTTATACTAAA
>CBVK0101214518.1:0-16527 GCA_900067695.1 Picea abies | reverse complement strand
GAAAATAATGTGTAACACTTTTGTTTCCATAAGGTGGGGTACCACATTTGAACAAGGTAAATTTTAGAATTGACTTGTTTGAGTAAATGTAGGCCTTCGAAAACATGACATTCAGTAATGGCGAAGATTAGGTATGAGGACATGTAGAATTTCTTATTCTTTCTGAAATTTGATAATTGAAAACATCGATCTCTGGAGATAATTTTTTCTCAATCGAAAATTTATTTTTCATGAATTGCAAAATGCAATATATATAGTGTAATATACCAGATATAAAAAGTATGTAGAACATAAATAAAATGGTAGAAATGGCAGAATAACAACAATATAACGAGAACAATCACCACAATAACACTGAAATGATATAAGAATAGCAACAGAGATAGCACTTTGATTCTGAAAGAAATGTTCATGGGCCTCTTCGAGGGGGCAACCTCCAGTTGAGCAGAGCTCTATTACAATAATTCCAAGCTAGGGTTCTCATACCCTCGACTCCTATTTATACTAAATATGTCTATCAAAAGAAGCATCTAGAGGAAGATCCTTCTAGAAGCAGAAGCTTCTATTAGGTCTTCTTACATTCGACTTATTCTATTTTATTGCAAGGCCCTATTAATATTGACCTTTATTACATCTGAATATATTGTTCTACCTATGTGTAGGTTAGGACCCTAAAATGTCCTCCCCATTAAAAACAACCTTGTCCTCAAGGCTTGAGATGTGGAAATTGTTGCAGAATGGTAGTTGGTTCCCAAGTGCCATGTGCTGGAGTTGTATCTTTGCACTGGACTAACACTTCCTTGATGGTTCTCTGACGTAGGCGACGCTCACACTAGTCCAAAACTGCCTGTGTCTGTAGCCAAATGGATCCTTCTTTGGCTAACTTGGGAAGGTTGGTTTGAATTTGGAACTTAGTTCCAATCACCTTCTTTAAGCATGAAACATGAAAAATAGGATGTAGCTTCAAATGACTAGGCAAAGCTAACTGATAGGCTACTTGTCCCACACACTTGAGAATGGTATAAGGACCATAAAATTTGGGTGCTAGCTTCTGAAAATGCTCGACCTTGAGGGAAGTTTGCCTATAAGGTTGTAGTCGAAGAAACACCTGATCCCCTTATGCAAATTGACGTTCAGAATGACCTTGATCTGCTTGTTGCTCCATGTAATTCTATGTCGTGACCAAATCCTCTTTGAGGGTATGGAGAATAGCCTCTCGAACTGTAAGTGTTTGGTCAACCGCCTGGACCTTTGAGACACCAGGTAAGTATGAGAGAATTGAAGATGGCTTCTGTCCATATACCACTTCAAAAGGAGTCATGTGTGTAGCTGTATGGTATGAAGTATTGTACCACCATTCAGATAGGGGTAACCATTGAGCCCACTGATTTTTCTTTTCCGAGGCAAAACACTTCAAATATGTTTTCAAACACTTGCTGACAACTTTCGTTTGACCATCAGTTTGGGCATGATAAGTTGTTATGAGATGCAATTGGGTGTCTTGTAGCTTGAACAGTTCTTGCCAAAAATTGCTTGTGAAAGTTGGGTCAATATCAGAAATAATAGAGTGTGGCATGCCATGAAGCTTGAAGACCTGATCCATGAAAATTTGAGTCACCGTGGATGTTGTAAACGGGTGTTGAAGAGCGCATAAATGAGCATACTTGGAAAGGTGATCAAAAACCACCATGATGACTAATTTATTTCCCGATTTGGGTAAGCAGGTAATAAAATCCATAGAGATATCCTTCCAAATAGCAGGTGGAATCGAAAGAGGTTGTAGTGTGCCCGAAGATTTGGTTGTTTCTCCCTTATTGCGTTGACATACATCACATTCAATGAAAAAATTATGAATGTTTTGTTTCATACCATCCCAGAAAAAACAACATTTGACCCTATCATATGTTTTGGTGAACCTGGAGTGCCTCGTTGTGGGTGTAGCATGAAGCTCAGAAAGTACCGTGGATTTAAGCTTTGATATTTTAATTAAATACAAACGACCTTTGTATCGAAGATCATCATGGAGCTAAGAGTACCCTAGGGAAACTGGAGCATTGGATTGCAATTGTTGGATCAGATGCGAACTTTTGGGATCTTGTAGCCATTCCTGGTGAACGGCTTGGAGCCAATCTGGTACAATGAAGGAAAGAGAAAAAAGGGATCCTTCATCTTCATATTTTCGGGAAAGTGCATCTGCAACCACATTGTCTTTTCATTTCTTGTAAATGATCTCATAATAAAATCCAAAGAGCTTAGTCGCCCATTTTTGTTGCTCCGGGGAGGAAATGCGTTGTTCCAGAAAATACTTGAGGCTTTGATGGTCTATCTTAATTTGGAAACGTTGCCCCAATAGATAAGGGCACCATAGATCAACAACATGTATAATAGCCAACATTTCCTTTTCATAGATCGATTTGCCTAGATTTCTTTCAGATAGTTGCTTGTTGGTAAAGGCCAAAGGTCAACCCTCTTGCATAAGAACAACACTAATTCCTTTCCCTGAGGCATCACATTCCAACACAAAGGTTTTTGTGAAATCAGGAAGGGCTAGGACTGGAGTGGTGCACATAGCTATCTTCAAGGTTTAAAAATCTTGAGCAGCGGATGGAGTCCAAGTGAAAGAGTTCTTTTTTAGGAGAGCAGTGAGAGGTGTTGCAATCTTTCCATAATTCTTAAGAAACTTGTGATAATATCCTATTAAGCCCATAAATACACGCAATCTCTTGAGAGTCTTTGGGTGAGGCCAATCTTGCATAACTTCAAGATTTTTAGGATCCACCCTGACGCCATCCTTGCCAACCAGATGACCCAAATATTCTACTTTTGAGGCGCCAAAAACACATTTAGACTGTTTCAGGAAAAGTTGGTGCTAAGAGAGTAGATGGAGAACTCGATCCACATGAGAAAGATGGTGTGTCCAGGTTTTTCTATAGATGAGGATATCATCAAAGAAAACTAAGACAAAATGGTGGAGAAAAGGACGGAAGACATGATTCATGAGGCTTTGGAAGGTGGAGGGGGCATTACATAAGACAAAGGGCATGACCAAAAACTCATAGCGGCCCTCATGAGTTCTAAAGGCATTCTTGGGAATGTCTGCCTCTTTCATACATATCTGGTGGTAGCCCAAACGAAGATCAAGTTTAGTAAAGAATTGGGCACCACTCAATTCATCCAAGAGGTCATCAATTACAGGAATGGGAAATTTGTCTTTAATGGTAAGTTTGTTGAGGGCACATAAGTCAGGAAACATTCACCAAGAACCTTCTTTCTTCAGGACCATGACCACAGGAGAAGAGTAGGGGCTTTTACTAGGGCGAATAACGCCTACATTAAGGAGTTCCTGAACCATTTTCTCAATTTCATTTTTTTGGGAAAAAGGGTGACGATACAGATGGATATTGGGAGGAAGGCTTTCGAGTACAAGGGGAATGGAATGATCATGAACACCACGAGAAGGATGGAGTCCTTGGGGAGTGGAAAATACCAATTGATGTTTAGAAAGGATGGCTTGGAGGTCTTGAGGCACCGAGGGTGTCTTTGTTGCTTGCATGGCATGGAGTTGGGCAATAGCACCAGAATGACCTTTTTTGAGCAACTTTTCCATGCGATGGGAACTAATGATCTCAGGTGAATCGATTGTGATGCCTTGGAACTTATATTGGTGTCCCTCCTGGTCGAATTGCATGGTTAAGTCCTTAAAATCCATGAGAATGGGACCCAAAGTCCTTAGCCAGTATGCACCCAACACAATGTCACAACCACCCATGTCGATAGCAAACATATGAGATTTCAGGTGGTAGTCACCAATTTGGAGACACACATTTTCACAATGCCCTCCACATTTCATGGAACCACCATTGGCAATCATGATTTGGAAATTATTGATGACATGGATGTAGCAATGAGTTTCTTGGGCAATGCAGCGATGAATACAATTATGGGTGCTTCCACTATCAACCAGAATGATGACCTTCCGATGCTTGATGTAACCGATTAGCTTGAGGGTTTGGGGAGCAGAGAATCCAGTGAGAGAATTGAGGGAAATGACCAGTTCTACTTCGGGAGGGTCTGAGGGAGGGGTTATGTCAGTGGTTTCAGGTGACTCAGACACAAGTGGAGTTTCAACATCCTCTTCTGAAATATCCTCAGAGATGGACATAAAGAGATTTTGTTCCTTACACTTGTGGCCCAAGAAATATGTGTCATCACAATTATAACAAAGGCCTTTGAGTTGGCGTTCAACCATTTCAACCCTGGTCAATTTTTGGATCTTTAGTGGAGCAGAGGGAGTAGTGGGATTTAGTGGTTTAGGGTGAGGGATAAAGGAGGGTTTTCAGTTTTGAGAAGATACAACCTGTTGTGATTCTTTATCTCTTTTAGTAGCCTCCACCCAACTTTGAGGCCGAGCAATGAGGACATGGGATCGAATCTCATCCTTGAGGCCACTGATAAAAAATTCTCAGAAAAAGACATCAGACATGCCCTCTGTTCGAAAAGCTAGGCACTCAAAGGCAACTATAAAGTCTTCCACTGTTCCTGATTGTTTCAACTTTGTCAAATGAACTAAATGGTTGGTGTCAGTGTCAAAGCATTCATAAAGCTCTGCCACAAAGTGTGTCCAAGCAATATACCCTTGACGGGAAGTTTTTCTCCGTTGCCACCATTGCCAATGTTCTTGATCTATATGGAGAACACCATACCAGAGTTTGGCCAAGTCATCTGTAATGCTATATAAAGAGAAATAATGTTCCATTTGGGTTACCCAACCAGTGGGGTCTGAGCCATCAAATTTGGTCACATCCACCCGCGGAAGGCGTAGATCACGTTGAAAGTGATGGTGATGGAAGTTATGGGAATGAGAGGAATGTTCACCTTCAATATGTAGAGGTGAGTCAGAGGAAGGGTTATCTTTAGGGATATGAAGCTTGGTGCAAAGTGATGAAAAGATAGATTCAAGCTGGGTGGTCAGGTCTTGCTTGAATTCCTCCATTGAGGACTGCATGGTTGTATTGATGGTGGAAACATTGGCACTAAGTTGTTTCACTTCTTGTTGGGTCTCAGTGAGACTACATTGCAAGGTATTGAAGCGAGCTTCCAACTCTTGGCTATGGGTATGGGCCATGAGGACGAGGGAACCGAAAAAGGGGCGGGCGGGGTCAAAATTTTTGCTGAAAAATGATATGTATTAATGTGACAAGGGCGAAGTGATGAATCCAATGGAATAGGTCTCAAATAATGGTGAAAAATTTTCTGGACTCTTTTTTTTGTACACCTGCGGAGTTATACTCCGGTCTGAAGAATACTGCAGTGATGAAATGCCCAAATGCTTAACCAGGAAGAAATGTGTAGTGATTTGGCAAGCCGAACACAGTTGCACGGAAATAGATCTTGTTTGTTTTAATTTGTTTATGTTTCTATCCCCAAGGGTTAGATATTCAAGGGTTCTACAAACAAGGGTTTTACCTGTGCTATGGATCTCTGATATACGTGCAGGGTCCAACAGTAGTACTCGGCCCAATATCTCAGGGCACTAACTAAGGAGGATAGACCGTACCCTTAGCCGTACTACCCGACTACCTAGGTACTAGAGAGTATCTTCCCGAGTGTTGTTCTCAGTGGCACTATAGCAGTCAGGCAACCGATCGGTTTATCTAAAGAGGGCTTCAGGTAATCTAGGTCGATCCGTACATAGGTGTTGTCTTATGCACTACCACTCGAAGGGGTACCAACAAGGGTTACAAGGGTGGCCAACAGATGTGCGCTTAAGTACCACTTGTATTTCCTGCGTGTATGAATCCCTCAACCACAGGTTTATGCGCGTAACGACAGATCTCTATGGCTTAAAGATGCCGGAATACGTCTCTACCCTGAAAAAAAATTTAACCCACACTTTCTGCCGAGGAAAGTGCTCTGATACCACTTGTAATATACCAGATATAAAAAGTATGCAGAACAAAAATAAAATGCTAGAAATTGCAGAATAACAACAATATAACTAGAACAATCACCACAATAGCACTGAAATGATATAAGAATAGCAACAGAAATAGAACTTTGATTCTGAAAGCAATGTTCATGGGCCTCTTCGAGGGGGAAACCTCCAGTTGAGAAGAGTTCTATTACAATAATATCCAAGCTAGGGTTATCATACCCTCGACTCCTATTTATGCTAAATATGTCTATCAAAAGAAGCATCTAGAGGAAGATCCTACTAGAAGCGAAAGCTTCTATTAGGTCTTCTTACATTCGACTTATTCTATTTTATTGCAAGGCCTTATTAATATTGACCTTTATTACATCCAAATATATTGTTCTACCTATGTGCGGGTTAGGACCCTAACATATAGAATCATTCAAGGAATAGTGGTTATAGATTCTTGTCCAGCTAATCTTACAAATAACCGTGCCATTTCTCTATAGGTATTTTTCAACAAACTAACCTGGATACTTGAAAGGTCTTTTGGAATCATTGTTGGGTCTTGAATATATTCACACAAAAGGTCCAATCTTCCATTTATTTCCTTTCAATAATTCCTTAGCTTCATCCCTTTTGAAGTTCATTATAGACTCTCGGAGTCTGAGAATTCTCTTGAATACTGAAGGTGCCAAAGAAATAGGGGAATCTCCCTCCAACTGATTTATTCTCTGGTTCTTATTGAATTTGTTGATGCACCACAAAATCAACTCTTTAAAATAATGAACTTCCAAGATGCAAACTACCAAAGTAATTCATAATGTCCAAACTTGGTTCTAATTCCTCTCTAGAGGAAACAATGAGAATTAATACCTTTATGATCTTGACCACTAAATTGTTTTATCTTCTCGTCCAAAACTTTTTATGGTATCTTCGCAAAATTGTTCCTTTCTCTTGGTTGTAATTCTTAATCAAGTTGGTGGATTAAATTATAGTTATTTTAAAACGTTATTACCAAATACAACCTTTTTACCATAATATGCTTTGGGCTCCTATTTCAAAGGATCATTAATACAACTTAAATTTTGAATTAATGAAGGATCGTCCTGAGAAAATTGCCATTAATAATGGCCTTTCAATAGTTAACCCATTTGATGTATCCATGAGATTTGTATTAAATGTTTTATTAGGGAGAGTGACAATATGGGACCTGGATTATTGTGGGGTAGCGGAGAATGAAATGACGGGATATGAGAATGACGAGGGAGCAGAATCGGGTGCATGTTGAGAAATAATGAAATGAGCGCAAACCCGAGGACCCACGGTGGGATTTAAACAAATTGGCTAAGTGTGGTGAATCGATCAAATGGAGAGGATGGGGGTGTGTGTGAAAGAACTATGAAACTATCGTGACCTGTAGTGAATTTTTAAAAATTGACTAAGTATTGAGACATCACAGAGGTAATGAAGTATGGCGGGTTGGTGAGTATGGCAGAGAGGCAATATAATGTCCCATGAAGCACGATGAGATTTAAAAGTTGACTAAGTATGAGGACATAGGATTCGCAATTATATACAAATGAGTAAGACAGATGCCTTAGATCTGTGGTGCAGTGTTTTGGAAAAATTATAAGTATGGGTGAAAAATGAAGATGGTGAAACGTGACAGTGTATTTTGGATGTTGCAGAACTTTGGACTAAGAAAACAATGTGTCATGGACCCACAACAAATGTAAAAATTTATTACTATGGAAAAGGAATTTAAAAGAGAGAATTTTAAAAAAGGCTTGACACATTTGAGGATCAAAAAATGGCTCCAACTGTGGTACAATAACCCCCAGTGGGTTACTGAGAATCCAAAATCTTGACTATTTGTAAATGGAGTCAGTAAAAGGAAAAGAAAGAAAAATACTTTAAGAGATATATACATGGAGGGAAAAGAAACTATGTATAGGTGGTGACTAAGAATTTTTAAGAGAAAAAACTTTTAAGGTGTTGTCCATTGAATGGCAACATCTGGATTGTTCCTTTCATGTCTTTCAACAAGTAAGAGTTATATCTAAGTGTTTTTTATATCATATAAGGAATTATCTAGAGCACTTCAAACTTTGTATGCAGAGATGGTTTTTTTTTTGCCTTATTCCATAACAACACCAACTGTCCCTTTTGAAAATATTTCACCAATGCACTGTGATAAAAATGTCTTTTGATTTTCTGTTGAATTTAAAGGGGAAACTTGCTCTACATCCTCTATGATTACAACATAAGTCATGGAATTTGATTCTAAATGAATTGACATATTTTCGTCTTTTCCATATACTAGTGTATATGGTGATAATCATGTGATTTCCTTTGGTGTAAGTCTACTAGCCCACAATGCATCAATCAACTTTGTATGCCAATTTCTCCGGTTCTCAGTAATTGTCTTTATAAGAATATGGATAAATTTTTAATTTGTAGATTCATCCAATCCATTACCTCGTGGATAATAGTTTGATCATTGTCCCATGATGATACCATATTCCCCACAAAAAATTGTAAATTTTGACCCTATTAAAATTGATCCATTATTGGTTATGAGTTTCTATGGAACTCCAAATCTTGACAAGATATTCTTTGCGGAAAGTTATGAGTTCTTCAGAATCAACCTTTTTAAGAGCTACTGCTTCTTTCCATTTCATGAAATAATCAATTCCAATGAGATGTATGAGTGTCATTTGTTGGATCTTGGATTGATTGGCCCAATAACATCTAATCCCCATTGTGTAAAAGGTTAATCAATCGTTATAGGTTGCAATGACATTGCTACTTTCTTCATTTTTCCTGAATTTTTTTGGCAAGAGATGCATTTTCTGATCATTAAGTAATAATCCTTAAAAATGGTGGGCCAATAGTAACCAACTCTCATGATTCTATGGGTAGTTGTTTTTGGTGCACAATTTCCACCACAAACACCTTCATGAAACTCTTGTAGGACCCTTTGAGCCTTTGTAGAATCTATACATCTCAATAACATTCCATCAAAGTTTCTTCGAAACAAAACATCAACAACTAATACATATGGGTTTTCCTTCATTTTTAATGATCTTCTTTCCTTTGAAGACATATCGATGGGAAACTGACTAGACTTCAAATAAAAAATAATGTTTTTGTACCATTTTGATTCCGATAATGACGACCCTAATGAAATATATATGTTTTTATTTACTGTATCAATTCTTGTCATCATCTTTCATAATCCTTGTCCTTTGAATGCTTTCAAGAGATTGATTTCAATATCATATTCTTGAATTTGGAAAACCAATTTTCCAACTTTCCTTCTCTTAATTGTTGATTTAGTATCATTTTTATTGGAGATGTTGTGACATGAGCTATAACATGAGATGATAAAATGTATGTCCTAAAATATGATACTGCTTTGACCAAAGAGAGGGCCTGCTTTTCTATCTTTGAATATCTTAGTTCATAATCGTGCAACAGTTTGCTCATGAAACTAATTAGTAATTATTCTCCTTTTGCATTCCTTTGTGTTAATATAGAGGCAAAAGTTTCTTCTAAAGCAAATGAATATAATATAGAATATTAATCAAAATTTGGGCTAACAAGGACGGGAGCAGTAGTGACGACATGCTTGATTCTAGTAAATGTTGCCTAAATTTCCTGATCCCATTCAAATTTCTGGTCCTTTTTTAACAAGATATTGATCGACTTCACAATTTTTGCATAATATGAGACAAATCTCATTACGAAATTTATCTTTCCAAAGAAATATTGAACTCCCTTATTTGATGTTGGAGGATTCAGGTCATTAATAGCCTTGATTCTTTCTAGATCTATATATATTCTTTCCTTACTCACTATATGTCCCAAGAGTCTTCCTTTCGATACTGCAAATAGAAATTTCTTAGGGTTCAAAGATATACTATATAATATGCAACGTTCAAAAACTACTCTTAAGTGCTTGATATGATATTTTCTTAATTTGGAATGAATAGTCAAATCATCTTGATAGTCAGCCATAAAATTTCCAATCAAATATTTAATTGCATGATCCATTGCCCTTTGGAAATTTTCTCCATCATTATTCAACTTGAAAGGAATGTGAGCAAAAGTGTATGTCTCCCATGGCGTAACAAAAGAAGTTTTGGGTCTGTATTCCTCAACAACTAGCACTTGATTGTATCCAGAAAAACCATCTAGCATGGACATTAAGGTCGAACCAATAACTTGTTGCAACAACATATCCATATTTCAGAGTGGATAATTATCTTTGATGCTTTCTCTATTTAGATCCCTGAAATCGATACAAATTTGAATCTCCCTACTCTTATTTCTTACTATGACAGGATTTGACAACCACTCTACATGTCTAATTAGAAAAAATATTTAAGCCTTCTTTAACTTTTCCAATTCCAATTTTATTAAAGGCTTCAACTTTCAATTAATCATTCTCAGTTTTTTCTTGACATGCTTGGCTCCTTCTTTAAGGGGTATAATATGCTGAAAAATGGACTTACATATTCCTTCAAGTTGTCATAAGTCTAGGAAAAAATATCATAGAATTATTTAAACAAAGCAGTGTATTGATCAATCTACTCCTTTGTACAACTGGTACTAAGATTTATATACTCAAGAGACCCATGTGTACCAATATTTATCTTTTGTGTCTCTTTCACTTTCCTTACAGATGTCTCTTGCACTTTCCTTACATATGTCTCTTCATTTGGATCAAGGATTTCCATTTGATCATCTCTTCCAAAAAGAGATTCAAGACTGATACAATCTTTTGGATCTGGCACAAGAGTTTGATCATCTTACAAACTTTCAGAAGAATCATTTGAATCATCAAGAAAATCAACAATATGTTCATCATTTTCAAAGACTTACAAATAGTCTTGATTATCAGGTATTGAAGTCCTAAAAATTATTTTAAAAGAAAATGTATTATAACTTTGAGAGTTAAATGGATTAAATAAAGACACAACAACTTCTAGTGAATCAACTTTGTGATTCTTATCTCGAGGAATGAAATAAATGTTGAATGAATTAAAAGAGTCCATAGCTCACATGCTCTTTTTGCATAATGCTTCAATTTTTCCTTCTTGATCCTATATTTCTTCTTAATATGGTTTATGGCCAATTATGAATTGTCAGTTACTACTAGATTTTCTACTTTCATCTAGAGTGCTAGAGTCATTCCTTGTATTAGTGTGTCATACTTTGCTTCATTGTTAGTACATGGAAACTCCAGTCAAATTGCATGTGGATATATACTTGATTGAAGGATTTTAATAACGATACCAACTCCATATCCAGATTTAGAACATGCACCATCAAACGACATCTTCCAAAAACCTTGAAAATAGTCTTCTTGCTCTTGTTTTAGAGGGTTGACTTGTTCTGGACTGAGAACATCATAATTTCCAATTCCAACATCAATATAATTCTCCATTACTACGTTCTCTTTCTTCGTGAATGATTTTAGATTTCTAGTTTCTCAAGGGACTCTGGCCATCGTTCCATCTTTGTTAGGAAGAATCATACAACTCCCATCATTCATAATTTATGCTCCAATCATGGAACTCTAGTCTCTTCCTAAAACAACACCATATGCAAGAGGTAAATCTACAACAATAATAATAAATATTGTGGTAATATGAGGAGATGAATTAATCCATGCACACCAATCTTTTATCTCGCCATAGGCTAGGACCTTTCTCAAATCAATAAAATATATACTTTCCCCGGCTTCATAATACTTGGTACACCACATTCTTAATGCCTCCATAATTGATAAAGGCATGATGTTATTGGTTTCTCCATTATCAACCAGAAAATTGTGCAATACCACATCATGATTTTCTATGGTTATATAGAATGGTGGGACTTTACCTATTGTTCTGAATAATGAAACATGTTTTTGTTGCCTGGAATTTATAACAACAACTTCTATCCTTGTGTTTGAATCATCAAGTATCTTTAAAACATTTTCCCTTTGGTGTGGTATCTTCACCACCTCCATGAAAGGAAACGTAATGTTGAGCTTGGTTAGATCATCAATCACATTATAACTCATTTGTTGTGGATTTTTTTCTTTACAGAAACTGTTTGTTGTTTTGATGTTTCTGCAGTGTTTGCTTTTGTCTTTTCTTTTTCAGGTGTTTCTTTTTCTTTGAACTTATTCATGTGTGCCCTTATTTGGACAAAATTCTCTTATGAAATATCATGCTCTTCTTGTTCATCAAAAATGTAAAAATATGATGTTCCTTCTTTTGTCTGTACTGACTCTAAAATTTCATCTTGAGTGATATTAGTCTCTTGAGTATCATTCTCAATGCTTTCCTCTTCAACAATATCTTCTAACACTACAACATTGGGATTTGGCACTCTTGGTGATGTAGGTCTATTCTCTTCATTTCTATCATTTCTTACTCTTTGATATTGTATTTGGAGTCTTACATTTTGATTTGTAGGGATGAAAGTTTCACCCCTTTTCAACCTGGTGAGCTCATTCTGCATCTATCTGATAGTCTCATTCATTTGAGCAATTTCTATTCTTTGTCTCATCTCCTAAGTAGCCACTGGATCATTTATAACATTAGGGGGAACCACTTGAAGGATTCCTCCACCAATTCCTTGATTTTAAACATTTCTAGAAGTAGATGGTCCTTGATATGTTATGGCAAGAGTGTTCATCTATATTTTCACTTTCCCAAGAATGATCTCAGGATCAACATTGGTCTCTAGCATAAATTCTTCCATCTCCATTTCCTTTTGAATGGATCCCTCTAAATCATTTATTTGTGAAGACCTAATGGCATAATTTACATTCACAAGCATTGCATTCTTATAACAACCCAAAGCAATGTGATCAGTTGGTTGTTTCTCTTGTGCAATTTGATTCAAGGTCTTAAAAAATTGCAGATTAAAATATCTTATTCTTTCTCCCTTTTCAAGATGAATTTCAATGAATTGGGTGAGCAATGTGTGATATGCAATGGGAGGTGTGTATATGGTCATGAACATATTCTCTAGGTCATCAAATGATCTGATTGATTGGGATGGAAGAGAAAGGTATCATTCATAAGTTGGCCCAATTAAAGTTGTGGAAAAACTCTCACCATCACATTGTCATGTTCAATTAGATGGATATCTCAAACAACCAAGAATTGATCCATGTGTCTCATTGGATCCATAACTCCATCTCCTGAAAAAACTAGCAAAACTCCTTGAGGAAGAGTCGATAACATATGTTGTTCTCCTAGAAAATTGAGTGGTATAGACCTAGCCCTTCTTCTTGGGATCCTTTGTCTTTCTTCTCGGTTCTCAGGAACATCGTTTCTTTCTTCGTTATCCCCCATAATTAGGGTTCTTGTTATCTTTGTTCTATAACTTTCACCAACTTCGTGAAGATGTAATTTTTTACTCTTTCTTCTTGTTAGTGGACCTTTATAATATTCCAGTTTTTCTTGGATTCAAACCCTTCTTCTTTGTCTCAAAGCTATCTCTCTTTCTTCCTCTTGAGCAAGGGTTTGCCATGATCTTTCAAGCTCTTCTTGAATTTTTACTGTTTTCAAAACTAAGTCATACAATTGATGTAGAACATTTCCTTGATTTCTAAGAGAAATTTGTAACTAAGGTTCATTAGGTTCTGGTTGAGTCATCAATATCATGGTCTGCGAAACTAGCCTTTTATTCTCTGCAATGGAGTTGCCAAAAATGTTGATGTTTAGATTGGTCAAGATCCAAACAACAACCTCACAAGGATAAAATGCCCCTCTATGTTTTTATAGAGGTGGTACTCCTCTATTATATTATGAAAGATATGGTTTAATGTTCTTGAAATAATCCACCAAATAGGGGAATACTAAAAGACAAACCCAAATCTTTATTGCTTTCAAAATATAAAGAAAAGATGAAAGTATATATTCACAATGCAAAGTTCTTGAGAAAATGACCAGGAATATTTTAAAACTGAAATAAAATATATACAAGATATTATACAACAATAAAGAAACCATAATATAAAAACAAGGCATTCCTCACATCCACCATAATATTATAAAATTTGGTCACATTCATAAGATATAAAGATATAAGTCCACAATATAGAGAACTTTAAAAGAGTATTTCATTCAAAACAAAAACGAATATGATAGGCGCACTTCAAAAATATCGTGCTCATAAACTCAGAGTTTGAGAAATCATTAAAGTTACACCCCAAAATAGTTCTCTTGGGAGTTCAAAGAAATAAATAGTAAAGTTACACCCCAAAATAGTTCTCTTGGGAGTTCAAAGAAATAAATAGTTTGTTTGCAATAAAATAAAGGGTTGTGTTCGTTCAAATGGACTAGGATGGGGCTCTCGTGGAACATAAAAGAAAGTATAACAGGATTGGACCTTAAATAAGAAAAATGAGAAGCAATCAAATATTGGTCATGGAGTTTCAAGAAATGAAAGAACACAACTGGACGATTTCTAAACGAGAAGTATAAAAGATAAGGAAATATGAAAAATGACTAGTTCACTTACTGTGATGGATTCTCTCTCTCTATTTGCTTGCTGAGGTTCCTTTTGTAATATCCTTGGATGGAATTCTATGACCGTTTGTAACTAACTCTTCTTGATCTAGTTCCATTATTTTAGTTAAGACAGTTTTTAACCAATTTTCAATATAATCTCTCATAGGTGCAGTAGTTATCTCTTTCCTTACTCTTATATCAAATAACGAACTTTCTAGATCTCTAAATTCAATTGAAAGTTGGTGTAATGTATATTTAGTGTCTTTGGTTTTGTTTACATAACTAACTAACCAACTTTCCACTTCCCATTTTGAATATTGGGTCAAATTATTAAATCTCTCAACTGATGCAGTCTTTAACAATTCCACTTTTTCTTCAAATTACTCCTTTGACATAAGCATTAAATCTAATATTAAATGTGGGTTCTCCACATCACTAGTTGATCTGACCAAATCTATTTCAATTGGTTTTAAATATAAGACACCTTTTTTAACACTTATGGTGCCACAATCAACTAACATTTCCCTTATACACTTTACTCTTTTGATCCAACATGCTTTGTGTTGCTTTATGCAGATTGGTGAAGCCGAGTCTTCCTCTTTTATCTATAGCTCACTAACACTTGATAATTTGGCATCAAAAGTAGAAACAACTCCCTTATATAAATCCTCGACATTTTCTATATTGGCTTGAAGGTACTGTTTGAAATTTGTTATTCTTGATCCCAAAGAAACAAAATTATTTGCCAATTCCCATGCCTCGAGAATAATAGACATTATTTTTTTAATATTTTCTCCAACAAATATTCTGACAACAACAAGTAGGCTCGATGTTCCTCAGTATTGAACTAGACTATGGTGTTCCATCTAAACTCTTCCATGGATGCATTGTAGCAATTGAGCTAGCAAATATAGGTGTGGGCATCAAAGCACTTTCTAATTCTTTAGTTCTTTCTTTCAGGGTGGATTTTTCATTTTCCATTTCACCAACTGACATCTTTAAGGCTTCACACTTGGATTCATGAATCTGTACAATTTTAGATGGTGGAACTCCATTAAGGTCGAGTTCATGAATCTGTACAATTTTAGATGGTGGAACTCCATTAAGGTCGAGTTCCGAGCTCAATTTTCCTTAAACTTTTTATTTTTTGCATGAATTTTTTTAAAGACCAGTTTATTTGAACCTTTGTCGAACATGGCACCGTGCAAAGTTAGGGTTTATTCTTCAAATAGAATTGGTTCCCATGTAGCTAATGCTATTGTGACTTCTCTACTCTCTTGAATTCTTTGTTCTTCATTAGGAAATTCGATGTCTTCAATGTTCACATCCAGGTTCATATCTTCAAGAACAACCTCATCTTTAGGTGCACCCTCATTCCATGCTTCTCTACTTGTTTGTATTTTGATTTTATTGGTCACTAGGAGTTTATGAGGTCTTTCTAGACTTCCCTTAGGAGGGTTTTGATCTCCCCCATCATCAAAATTATCCATTGAATATTTCCTTTGTTCCTGGGATGCAGACTGAGATTTTTGTTTTGGTAGGCCATTTTTTTTAGAAGTGTTACAATACCTAGTACTTCTCTCATTCACAACTCTTCTCTATTGTCTATGTTGATTAGTGGTGCTAATAATTGTTTCAATATCTTATTGTTTCTTCTTAATTAACAATACTTGAGGGTTCTATCTATTGTCTTCTTCTTATCCGAATAAGAATGTACTGGCAAATGAGGCACTATAGCCCACATATGTCATGTGTTTCATAACAATTTGATTGGGGTTGAATGCTTTGATTTCATCTTCCTTCTTCAAATTAAAATGATCAAATTGAACTGGAAATTCATCAATATTTGCAGTATTTTTCAACATTATTTCTCCAATCTTCCACAACAAAGGAATGAACTGCTTTTTCCTCTTTTCAAAGAAATGGGCCCATAATATGTACTTCTTGCATACTTCTATAACAAAATTTTTTTTTGGCACATATTATGGGAGATATGAGGGTTTTTCATGAGAACAATAAATCATAATAATGCTAAAATTCTCCATGTTAAGAACCAAACATCAATATAGCATAGAAAAACCTCAGGAA
>CBVK0101214517.1:0-12261 GCA_900067695.1 Picea abies | reverse complement strand
GTTGGTCATGAATGACCAACTGAGCCTATTGTTGAGACGGGAAGGGTTGGGACAAAACAGTCGGTGCAGGTGGTTTTGGAGATCCTTGAAGGAACTTAGTGACCTCGGCACGTCGTGGACAATCCTTTGTGTAGTGATCATCACCACAGATAAGACAAGGGTATCGTGGTTTTCGCTTATCCTGGTCATCAACAGGGGTAGTTTTGGTTTGCTCTTCTTGAGGAGTATTTTTGCCCTCCTTATTCTTACCTCTTCCCTTTTTAGATTTGTTTTTACCGGTAGGGGTAGATTGAACTGCATTTACCTCTGAAGTCTTGCCGATGGGAGGGGCTGGAGACAGAGCATTTTAAACATTAGAAGAAGCAGATTTAGGGTTTGTGCTTGAAGTGGAATGTGGTTGGGCTTGGGCAGTACCAACCACACCGTCAGCTGCATGCGAGGCAACTGGAGTAGTTAAAGTGTTGGAAGTAGAAGGATGAGGTAAGTCAGGTAGTAAATCGTAAGGGGTTCTCGTTTGTGAATAAACGAGGTCAAGATATTGAACACAAATTATAGCCTGCTCTTCTGTGATGACGCCACCCATGGAAATGTCCTTACTGATGTCGTTCACAAATAATTTTGTGAACCACTCTGCCAGCAACTGATCGGGGAGCTCAAGTTTAATGAGACATCATCTCCTTCGCCACTCATGGATGTGATCAGAGATATGAGTGCATTTGTTCTATTTGAAGGAAGTCAAAATCTCGGTCCCTGTGTCATAACAAATCGGTAACTGGTAATGCGTAAGGAAAGCCATAGCTAGAGTGTTGAAGTTAGAGAAGAAACTTCATGGCAATTCGATATACCACTTCGTAGCAGAACCTGTGAGGGTTCGTTGAAAAATATGTAAATGAATAGAGTCATCCATCAACGAGTTGGATGAGCACCATAGGTGAAAATAATATGCCCCAATTAACGGGTAATGAGCCAATATTAGGGCTTAACACTCCATTGCTTCAAAACTCCCTCTCTTATCCAAGAATGTTGTTGCTTCTAAAGACATTCTTGATGTTTTTGGTCCAAAAATAAGCTTTTTGAAAACATAAATAAATGCATTATGAAATTCATAGAAATGATACATGGCCTTCTATACCCATAAGGAGGAGTACCACATTTGAACGAGGTCAATTTTAGAATTGACTTTTTTGGATAAATGCATGCCTTTGAAAACATGACAGTAAATAATGGTGAAGATTAGGTACGAGGACATGTAGAATTTCTTATTCTTTCTGAAATTTGATCATTGAAAAGATAGTTCTCCGGAGATAATTTTTGCCCAATCAAAAATTTATTTCTCTTGAATTGCAAAGTACAAGATATGTAGAACCAGTTAGGGAATAGTAGTCGTAGATTCTTGTCCAACTACTCTTGCAAAGAACCATGCCATTTGTCGGTAGATATTTTTCAACAAACTAACCTGGATACTTGAAAGGTATTTTGGAATCATTGATGTGTCTTGAAGATATTCATGTAGAAGGTCCAATCCACCATGTCTTTCCTTCATGAATTCCTTAGCTTCATCCCCTTTGAAGGTCATTGTCATCTCTGAGAGTCTGAGCATTCTCTTGAAGGCTGAAGGTGCCAAAGAAATAGGGGACTCTCCTTTTAGCTAAATTATTCTCTTGTTCTTATCGATTTTGTTGATGCACCACAAAATTAAATCTTTAAAAACATGAACTTTCAGGATGCAACCTGCGAGAGCAATTCCTAACGTCCAAACCTAGTTTGAATTCCTCTTTGAAGGCAGAAATGAGAAGTAATACATGTATGCTCTTGACCACTGAAAATTTTGATCTTCTCATCCAAATGTGTTTATGGTATCTCCACAGAACTATTCCTTTCTCTTGGTTGTCATGCTTAATCAAGTTGGTGAATTAATGTATAGTCCTTTTAGAACGTTATTAACACATAAAACCTTTTTACCCTAATATGTTTTGGGCTCATGTTTCAAAGGATCGTTAATACAACTTAAATTTTGGATTAGTGAAGGCTTGTCTCGAGAAAATCACCATTAATAATGGCCTTTCAATAGTTAACCCATTTGATGTATTCGTGAGATTTGCATTAAATGTTTTATTGGGGAGAGTCATGACAAGATGGGACTTGGATTATCATGGGGTGTTGGAGAATGAAATGATGAGATATGAGAATGGCGGGGGAGCAGAATCAAGTTCATGTTGAGAAATAATGAAATGAGCATGAACCTGCAGAACCAAGGTGGGATTTCAAAAAATTGGCTAAGTATGGTGAATTGGTCAAAGAGAGAGGATGGTATTGGCTAAGTATGGTGAATTGGTCAAAGAGAGAGGATGGTGGTATGTGTGAAGGAACTATGAAACTATCGCAACCCATGGTGAAGTTTTAAAATTTAACTAAGTATTGAGACATCGCGGAGGTAATGAAGTATGGTAGGTCAGTGAGTATGATGGAGAGGTAATATAATGTTCTGCAGAGCATGGTGAGATTTAAATTTTGATTAAGTATGAAGAATCGGTCAAATGAAGGAGTCACAATTATAAAGAAATGAGTTGGACAAATGACTTAGACCCACGGTGAAGTATTTTGGAAAAAATATAAGTATGGGTGAAAAATGAAGGTGACAAAATCTGAGGGTGTATTTTGGAGGTCGCAAAACTTTGGACTAAGAAAAATATGTGTCATAAACCTGTTACAATCGTGAAAATTTCTAAGTGTGGAAAAATAATTTACAAGAGAGAATCTACAAAAAGGATTGACACATTTGAGGATCAACAATCTATAGGGAGAAAAATCACATGGCGAACGCTCTATCCAAAAAAACGATGGACTTGGATTTTTGGATCCTTAGGAAAATGTTTCACAAAGATGGAAAAAAAACCCCAAATTCATAGAGAAGAATCTTTCAATGATCCCTCACTAGAAAAAATCTTGAAATTTTGTGAATTATTTTATTAATTCCTCTTTATTTTATCTTTTTGTAAATAGAATATGTTTTATTTTTTGCTCTTGACATGAGAATTTAGGATCTAGCTCATTAGTAAATAGAGCCTCTACAATCTACATTACATGAATTTTCATAAAATATTATACTCCATATGCACATATGGTACAAGTAAAGGGTGTAAAAAATATAAAATGAAATTTCAATGGAATAAAAGGCATATAGCATTTCTGATAAAAATAAATAAATAAATAAAATTAAAACATAAAATAAAATGAAATTAGATATAAAAAATATGAAATGAAATTTCAGTAGAATAAAAGACATATAGCATTTCATTTTTGATAAAAATAAATAAATATATAAAAATAAAACATAAAATAAAATTAAATTAATACTAAAGACCTTAAATTTGAAAGACAATGTAAGAGGAACAACAAAAGTAAACAAATATGGAAAAGCTTGGAATCAAAAGGTCTCTTTGAAAAAACGTAAGTAATAGTATCATTACAGTATGCATGATAAAAGACCCACAAATGACACTCAACATCAAGCATAACTAAAGAAAGAAGGGGAGAAGTTGAAAAGGAAACCTTGTACGTATTGCAATAAATTAGGGCATAATTAGGACATGTTGAGTATACTTGCTTTAAAAATATAAAGGACTTTTCCATGTAATTCAAGAAAAAGATATCATGCATCAACAATAACATCAACAAAATAAAATAACATGTTGAATGATGATCAAGCCTTTTTTATGACTTATATAGGCTTACATATTATACATTTGTAAATGTCTGAAGTTATTGATTATGGTTTACTCATAAAGTTATTGATTATGGTTTACTCATAAAATGGACAGGGATACTTCATGCTTCTCTTCTTTAGATTATGACCAGAATTATGATGAGATATATTTTATTGGGACAATTTGGCACTATCTATTTATGGTATTAGTAATGTTGAAATTGAGAATGGTGTTATTAATGATGTTTATTATATACCAAGTTTTAGTGCAAATATGATTTTGTTGAGTTCCAAATATGCCATATTTTCTACTATGTAAAATTGTTATTCATAAACCATATTCCCACACTTTTGATTAAATTCATAATCGTCATCATGTTATATGTCAATAAATCGTTCACTTCACCTATGTGGTTAATTATTACGTTTTACTTATTATTTTAGTGATTAAAGATGTTTTTAACATGATTTTATCAATGATGGTTTAATAATATGTTTCTATGTCTAAGCAACATGTTCCTACACATCCCCATACCACGTGCCAACACATTCTACACTCATCTGGTACCAGAACATTCTACAATCATCTGGTACCATATCAACATTCCTATACTAGCACACTCAACATTCATGCACCAACATACTCAACATTTATGCACCAGTGCACTCAACATTCATGCACCAACATACTCAACATTTATGCACCAGTGCACTCAACATTCCTGCACTGCACTCTGTTTTTGTACTCTGTTACTGCACTGCCTGCACTTTGTTCTTGCACTGCATTATGTTCATGCACTATGTTCCTGCATTACACTATGTTCTTGCACTGCATTTTGTTCCTGCACTGCATTTTGTTCCTGCACTGCACTTTATTATTGCACTCCACGTTTGATTTCTGAGATTTTTTTCATGCACTTCATGACCTAGATTTATACCTTCACTTTCTATTCTTGGGTATATCTTTTTTAGGACAATTCATTTGTATAGTTTGAATTTAGATTTCATTTCCTAATTGTTTAATTATGTTTTTCTTTAGCTAGTTTGCTTTAATTTGGGTTTATAGTAGTTTAAGTCCCTTTTATTTCCCACACTTGATTTTATTTTCTGGACTTTGGTTCCTTACACTTTAATTTCACATAGCTTCAATCACCAAAGGACAAATTAAGGGTTTAACTTGTGAGATATGGCCTCCCCATGATGGGCTTCATCCCAAGGTTATTAGTTTATTTCCTGTCAATTGAATTCATTCCCGCTTGCATGTTTCGTTTATTGCATTAAAGTGTGGTTTGTCAGCATTAGGCTAGACTAGGCTCCAATCCTGCATTTCCTGTGCTTGCACCTCTAAGTCTACAACTCCCTGGTTGACAATTTAATGTTGGGAATTAATAGTGCATATATTTAGCCCCACGGATTTGTTTAGAAAATCAATCAAACTTAGAAGAAAGTCGAATTTTGAAATAATATATTTGTTAATGAAGGGTATTAAAGATAAGTTTCATGTTGTGGCTTCTAGATATATTGATGATTATGCAAAACTGTACTATATTTCCATTATTTTTGCATCCAATTCTAAGCAAAGTTTTCATGTTTTCCATTGCTTAAACTAATGTTGTGATCCATTCATGGCATTACGCACCGTGTCACTTAAATATTTGAAGTATGCAACTTATGGTCAAGTTGAACATGGTTCATGTTTTACCTTCTATGGCTCCCAAGCACCTCCCAAGGATGGTGTTTGTGAAGGTCAAATGCTTGAAAATCATCAAATAGGGAAGTTTGAGAAGGTAAAATCATAACATGCATGGACTCAATTGTAGAGTTTCCACGGTGACCTATGTGGTCCCACAGACAAGCCATCTCTTTTAAGTGAAATATATCTTTTGGACTTAATTGATCATTTTTAAAGTCATATTTGGGTATATTTTATAACACATACAAGTCAAATATTAGATAAATTTTGGGTTGAGGTAGTGAATTGTGCATGTTACAGTTTGACTCAATGTGAATGTGACACCTAAAGATTCTTGGAGCAATGGTAAGTCAATTATTGAGAACTTTATGATCTTTGGATGTGATGCTTAGACCCATATCTCGAATGAGAAAGTGAATAAATTAGATCCCACAAGTCGCAAATGCACCTTTGTTGGTTGCAGTGAGAAGTCCAAGGTGTTTTGCTTATGTGATCCAACTTATAAAGAGGTCATAATTTGTAGGGATGTTGTCTTTGAAAATATTACTCCTTGCTTAGGTTTATCTTCTCCTTCACCTCATGGTTTTTATGATGGTTCTCCTATTGATGTTCTATATTTTCATAGACTAGTTGTTTCTACAAATTCTAATTATGAGATAGTGTTTGTCGAGCATCCTTGAGATGATCATTGTTCACCTAACTCTTCTTCTGTTGGAGAGTCTCCTCATCCCAAGTGGGATACTAAACTCATTGAGGTAAAAGATTGTAATGTTGGTGATGTCTAAAGCACTCATAAGACATGTGGTCAAAATTCATGAGCTAACTTTGATCTTATGTTGAGGGTCATGGACACATGTGATTCTTAGTCCTATGAAAAAACTTGTGGCAAGTAAGAGTGGGAAGATGTTATGGTAGAAGAATATAAATTCTTAATGAAAGATCATACTTGTAAGAGTGGGAAGATGTTATGGTAGAAGAATATAAATTCTTAATGAAAGATCATACTTGGGATTCAATACCTCTTCCACTAGGGAACAATATTGTTGGATGTAAATGAGACTACAAACCCAAGTTCTCTTTGGATGGTAGTATTGAGAAACATAAAGATCAATTCATCTCCTAAGGATTCTCTAAGAAGGAAGGTATTGACTACACTAATACCTTTGCTTCTATTTCCAACATGGGAAACATTCAAAGTGTGCTTTCGCTTACTTCTAGTACCCAAATGGTGGTTCATTGAATGTATGTGTATTGTAATTTTATCATTGGAGATCTCTATAAAAAGATTTATATACTGCAAAACCAAATATTTGTTGGCATTGTTACATCTTCTCTTGTTTGTTAGTTGAAGAAACCTCTTCATGAGTTGAAATTGTCTCATAGGAAATGATATGATAAGATTTTTTGGTTCTTCATTGCTATTGGTTTTAGTTGTTACAATGTAGATCATACTATTTATATGATTCAACATGTTAATGGTGATGGTTTTATTCTTATCAGATATGTGGCTGATTTGATTCTTATGAGTAGTAATGATGACATGATCCTTGTCATGAAGAAGAAACTTATGAACAATTTTGACATGACTGACTTAGACTTGTTCCATTATTTTCTTGGTATTCAAGTTCTACAACTCGTTGATGCCATTTCCTTTCACAACTTAGGTATTATTTTGATTTAATGAAAGTTCCATATGGAAAATTGAAAATATACTCCTACCCCTTTTGAATGCTAGAGTCAACTACTTATTGTACCTCTATGAAGGTTGAGGTTGTTTTTCTGTTGATAACTTGTGTGCATTCCACTTGATTTGTAATACACTAGATATTTCCATTGTTATCATTCTTGTTTTTAGATAGATGAAAGATTCAAGGGAAAGTCATTGGAATATAGTGAAGTGTATTCTTAGATAGATCAAGCATATCTATCATCTTGGGGTTTAGTGCTCTTATGGGGGTAAGGATACTTTTGTTGGTTACACCAAATCTAATTGTGTTGGAGACCAGGATGTCAAAGATGTACTTCATGCTTTTTCTATCTTATTGGATTAGGTTTGATTACTTGGCCAAGCAAGAAGAAGTCACGGATTGTTCTTTCTATCACTAAATTTGAGTATAGAGGTCTTGTCACTACTAATTAGGAGGTAGTATGGATTTAGGAATTACTAGATGAGATTGGACTTAGATGTGAGAAATTGACTTTACTCATCTATATGATAATCAAAGTATTATTCAAATTAATTGAAAATTATGTACCATGCCAAGACCAAGCATATTGAGATCCCTCAACATTGCATATGATCATTGATCGAGTATCTAGTCATCCTTGAGTATTATTTCACTAAGGACTGGATTGTTGGTATCTTCACTGAGTTTTTGACATATGACAAGTTTGGTAAATTTCATATTATCATTAAGTTGAAGAAAGTTGTCAATGAGGGGAGATAATTTATACTATCTTCCTAGGCTCCCTATCCCCCAAGTCAATTTTAAGGGTTCCCATAAATAAAATGTAAAGTTGACTTGTGATCCTTTAGTAGCCAACTTGTAGTTCCATTAGGGAATGTTATTAACCTTCTCATGGCACATCTATGGACCCATTGGGTAGATAATCGGTCACCCTAGTGGTTCGAGATCTAGGGATAAGGATATGCTTATTCATACTCCTACAATTATAAATATAAGGCATCAACTCCATTGTAATATCATCTTGTACATTCATTCATTTGTGAAAATAAATTGAATATTTGGGTAATAAGGTTACCCAATTTCATTGGTTGTCTTGGGTTTCATTATGATCCTTAGATCTTAAGATGAATCACAAAACATACATCCACAAAAATGGTAGAAATGTGCAATATTTTGTTGAATCATAAAACCCTTAAGGTATGTTAGCAACATATGATAATCCTTATGGAAGGATAAACTATGTATCTTCTCTTGAGAGAAAGATCACAATAAAAATTATCTTCATATCTCATAAGGAGGACTCCATCCTTATTTATAACTACCAAGAAAACCTAACCATAACCTCCAGTGGCCCCTTCATGAATAACTAGGCCATATTACATGTATTGAGTGACAATTTCCTAGTGGGACTTATTTAATAACTAACATAGTGGATCCAATTCACATTAAATTCATTGGCTACTATACATATCCTATCATTGACTCTAATGGAACCTTAGGCCCTTATTACATAATTAGGGGGGATTCTGCCATATTGAGTCTCACATCAATCCCATGTTTTTCTTATAAGTCTTAATAGGTAATTAGTCTTTTTCTCCTCTTCTTTGGATGGAGAATAGATAGAGATACCTATGCAACCATTATTCCTTAGACAATTTTATGTAGGGATACTTGGTTTTGACGATAACTAGAGAAAGGTTGTAATATTGGCCTAGATTTTGTTGTCACAAATTCTTTATTCTCCATCATTTTACTTGCATGTTAGATTCAACTTCTCCACCAAACTAGAATTTCATTTATGTACAATATAATGATTCATCATCCTTTAATGCACCACCTCATTTTGTCATATGTGATTATAGAGAAGACATTTTTACACCACATTGCTAATATATTTGCTCCTTAGTCATGGGATCAACTAGTTTTCTTTTCTTGATAATAATAAAAAATTGTAAATTTATTATAAGTAAATAAAATTAGATTCTTTCTTTAAATGCCCTCACAATATTCCATACATTTCCTCAAAACAAAGTCAGACAAGAATTTCTAAATGTCTCAGCCATACGTCAAGTCTTATCACATTTTTATATCCATGCACCTATATTTTTCTCCTACATATTCAACAAAAAGTCAGCACCAAAATTGTCCTATCCTCTAATATATAATCATTCTTTATACATATCCAATATAATCAATAGTGGATCATAATGAATCTCAAGTGTTCAAAAAACAAAACTACTACAACACCCCTGCATTAACAGGGGTTCAAAGGCGCCATAATCATAATAGATATTTATATATTCTATCAATCAAATAAATGGTCCAAGACCATGTTCAACCATGACCCCTTCTTGTAGATGCCCTAGATGTAGGTACCCAAATCCATCAGAAGACCCTCTTTTTACAAGGAATCAACCATATAGTTTATTTATCTATACACATACATGAAGGAAACTTCATTAGTTACAAATGCTAAATTGAAATCTCATCATATATAATTCTTAGAAGCAAATTTTCCATGACAACTATCCTTGTCTTTCAATTGATAACAACTACAAAGTCACCCATGATTTGTATTTTTTATACTCCATTCTCAACAATTATCATAAAAATCAGTTTTAGCACCATAACCTTTGTTTTATTGTCGGTGCTCCCACCAAGTCTTGCCTTAAATTTAAAATAATGAGATAATGAAAGATATAAGAGCCCCCCATCTCTTCCCACTAAGGGAGAACCATTTTTAGTAACAACTTTTATCTCCACTATCCTTGGAGGTTTAATATCCTTCATTTGTTTGAAGTTTATAAGACCAAATAAAATTTGGAAAGCACAAATTTGAGGAAGGGGGAATCTATCATTGAACAAGCTTCAATTTCTGGATAATTATATTTCCATGCAACCACTAGAGGAAAATATTTATGAGGTCTAGTGATAGGGTTCCCACACCACTGACTCATACATTCCTCCACAGACTATTCCCCCATACATTCTTGAGTCCAATTAAAACCTCAAATTCCTTCCATACAAAACTAAAAAAACCACAATGAATTAACATTTATAACAAGTTTGCATTGCATACTTGACAAAGTGTGCATCTACTAGGTCCATGTCAGCTCCTTATTTGCATATAATCTCAAGTTGGTATGCAATATACCTAAAGTACATTACATTTATTATCATGAAATAATATGTTATAGGTTTGTTATTATGTAAATGATAATTCTATCATAAGTCATGACCTTTGGTCTATGATAAGTCTTAACCTTTTCCAAAGACATGACTTATCATTCCCCATGTGTATTTATATACATGTATTGTATTTCATGACTTATCATTCCCCATGTGTATTTATATACATGTATTGTATTTCATATGATGTGAAGAAAATATGTAAAATGGATAATAAATAAAATATTATTTATTATGGAAATATGGAATTAAGTTATGTATTCATGATGTTCTCATGAAGTGAACCACCAGATCCACTTCATTTGGTATCAGAGTAGTCTTCCCGCTAGACCGTGGTCAATTTTTCGGTTGTTTCCTTGATCTATGATCAAGTCAAAAGAAGGGGAGGGTAAAATTTCATTGGTGTTTTAGAGACCCGTGGTTTGGTGGTTTGGGTAACCCATTGGTGTGCCCATGTTATTGGGAAAATACTATAAGGGAAAAAAAGAAAAAAATTAATAATAAAAAAAAGAAAAAAAAAGAAAAAGAAGGAAGGTGGTTTTTTATATTAATATTCTTATTAGCAAGTGATATAGAAGTTGAAGTATTTCATGAGGAGTATTTTGAAAATTGGAATTAATATTCAATTACTTTATATTAAAATATTAACATAAGTATTACATAAGGAGTGAAATGGAAACTAAGGTTCAATTCACTTATGGGTATGTTTTGGAACTAATCGATATTGTCATATGTATGTTAGGGAGGATTTGAAATGAGACTGTAAGCATTTCCATTGACCTCAATAGTCATTGGAACTATATTGATATTAAATTGGTAAATAAATTACAACTTACAGAAGAGGAAGTTAAAAGAGCTCTTACACAAGAATATGATGATGAGATTAATAATTAGAATTAAACATCGATGAGTACTCCCCAAAATGCAATTTTTTTGTGTTACAAATCAAGGAAGTTGATGTAGTCCTAGGGAACCCTTGGTTAAAATCTATTAGTGAATTAAATTATGATCCTTTGAAGTTATTACCAAATGTTCACTCATAATGGTGATGGTCTCTCTTTGAGGGATCTCTGTAGCTAGTTCTCTGAAACGCATGGCTTCTTCCAACTCTATTAGAACTTATTCATTTGGCCTAGGCTTGCCTAGATCACCAATTTTAGGCAAGTTGCACTTGGTTGCAAGTCTGGTATGTTTTGTGTGTAATCTTGTGCACATAGTGAGGGAGTTTTTAAAATCTCTCTCTAGTCTCTGCCACGTGCTTTGGTAGTTGGTGAGAGCTTTATAGTTCAATTGGATTTCTCTACCAATCATTCTTGGGAGGACTACATGAGCATCGGGGTTATCATTTGTCCATTACTGCATTTTGTCCATAGTCTTCTTATTCCAATGGATTTATAATTCTTATTTTTAGCTATGTCCATTAGTGAGGTTATTTGAGAAAATATTTTTTGAAATTTCTGCAAGTCAATATATAACTACTTAGTTGAGTCTTGGAACCTGTTCCTGACTTCATTGGAACATATTTTGAATTCATTGATGTTGTTCATGTTATCGCACAATTTGTAGGTTGAGAAAATCCTGAACCAACGACCAAAATGGAAACAACTAAGGGACAATATACCCAATGTCACCTCGATAAAGGTCTCGCACTTCGAGGGTGACTAGGTCACTCTAGGGAGGCAATCTCGGTGACCTTGGGGGATTGATATGGATGGAAGGGAAAGAAGATAAGTATCCCCCTAAATTTCAATGATGGAAGAGGAAAGATGGCTTTGATGACTCGTCTTTGGGTGGTTTAAGGTTGCCAAGTCTTTGGATGATTGCAAAAAGTGTTTGTACCTTCCTAAGACACAAGAAAAGCCACACTTGCATATAATAATGTTAGGTGGACAATCAAGTTAATATTGTTGTCCCTAAATGCAGAAATAATCAATAATATATATCAGCACATAAAAGATAATAAGGGTTGCAATATAAGTGCTAAA
>CBVK0101214515.1:0-21006 GCA_900067695.1 Picea abies | reverse complement strand
AGATTCCACCCAATGTCTAACCCTCACATTATTATTCATAAACCCTTCAAACAACAAGAATTTATCCAACCTCTTAGAAATCCTATCAAAGCTCACCCTTTTCTTGTGTCAGGTAGGCCATAACCTTATTGGGGCTACATAAAAAACACCACATTCATCCAACCTTCTAACAAAAATTGTCAAAGGATGGACTAAAGTAAACTCACCCTAGATTCGGGCATTCCCCACTAAGAAATTTAGATCCCCTCCCACAATATTATGCATATTCCCAAGGAAACTCATATTAAAAAACTTTACCTAAAAGGGCACACAGTTTGAATAAGGTCCATATAGGTTCATGAGCAACACCTCCAACCCTGGCTCCTAGGAGTGCAAAGTCAACCCTAACCTTGATTCAAAGGACCAATAATTAATGTAATCGAGAGACCACGATCTTCACCCTAAAATTATAATTAATGTAATCGAGAGACCACGATCTTCACCCTAAAATTAAATCACGAGATTTACCTTTCAAATCAGAAAAAAAAATAATCTCCCAGTCACTTCAAAATTTAACAAGTTTAGAACAAATTTAACCACCTTCAGTCATCATTTCTTGGATCATGAGAATATTAGGTTTTTGGGATTCTAATAGTCTTTTTAGGGATAACGTTTTGGAAGGGTGTCCCAAACCCTTATGATTCATAGATAAACAAATCATTAGGATCATGGGCCAAAGGTTTTAATTTCTCTAAGAACCCCTTTAATTGATAATTATTTGTCAAATTGAACCTCCAATGAGCCTTCTCTCAAGCTTGTGAAATATGGGATTTCCTCCCCCATACCCTCCCTTTTTAGACTTCCCTTCATTTAGTGTTGGGCCTCCCAGATCGGAAGAGGCACAATAATTTCTTTAAACAAAATACTATTGGTTGAGTAAAAATTTTTCACTCAACCAATAATATTGAAAAAAGTATTTAATAAGGATTTAAATATTTATTGTTTACATGATAAATCTGATATACTTGTTTTTGTCTTATATGTAAATGACATTATTCTTACAAGTAGTTCAAAAAAGTTTAAGTAGGCACCACATACATGGTACTCAAATATTGATGAGTACTTACTAAATTTGGGCTCCACCAAGATTGCAATGGATCTAAATATTTGTTGTTTACATGATAAATCTGATATACTTGTTTTTGTCATTTATGTAAATGATATGATTCTTACAAGTAGTTCAAAGAAGTTCATTGTATGGTGTAAGAAGAAGTTGGAAAACAAATATGACATTAAGGACATTGACCTTATGCACTACTTTTTAGATATAGAGGTTTCACAATGTGCAAGTGAAATCTTCCTAAGGCAAGGGAAGTATAACCAAGTTATTGCTAATTTCGATATAACCAAGTTATGAATCCTAAAAAACTAGGCTTTAATACCATGTTACAAATCACAAGTGCATTTCAAAAGTTAAAAAACATATCCAAGTAGAGAGTGGTGCTATTTAGAAACATCATTATGACATTACATAACATAAGAACATTGTCACATAACTTGTTTTCATATTATATATTGATTCACCCCCCCTCTCAGTTCAATTAATTATTCCAACAGATTATGCACTCAAATGTATAAATAAATGGCACTCAGAAGAAGTCTTAGTGAGAATACCTTCAAACCCATCCAACCCTAACACAAAGCCTAAACTACCCAAAACTAGCTAATTAGAGTAGACTCTTCCATCATTGACAGACCTAGAAATAACATCCCTTCCTTTAGTCACATCATGTACATCACCCATTAATTTGGAAACCACCTTAAAACCTTTAACAACGGGAGAGTAACTATACATAGGAACCAACTCTGAAATTGACATACCTTCTATGGGTGATCTATTGTCTAGAGGTGTTTGTGAACCTTCAATCTCCTTCACTGGATCTGACCCTCCTATATTCACAACCAATTGCTCACCAAGATAATCATTCAGGCCCTCTAGAACACCCTAAGAAACCACTAAAGGTGAACCCTTTGCAACAATTGGCCTATGAAACCACCTTAAAACCTTTAACAACGGGAGAGTAACTATACATAGGAACGAACTCTGAAATTGACATACCTTCTATGGGTGATCTATTGTCTAGAGGTGTCTGTGAACCTTCAATCTCCTTCACTGGATCTAACCCTCCTATATTCACAACCAATTGCTCACCAAGATAATCCTTCAAGCCCTCTAAAACACCCTAAGAAACCACTAAAGGTGAACCCTTTGCAACAATTGGCCTATCAACTTGCATTGATTCATTCCTCGCATCCTTGGCTTCACCATTCTCAACATGTCCTTCCTTATATAATTTCCCAACAGATTTTACACAGTCATGACATCTTGACTTCTCCCATGCCTTCAAATAAAAAGGTAATCTGCAATCATGAACCACATGCCCATATTCATGGCATTGGACACACTTGAGGGGTTTTAATAGTGAAATTTTCCCTTTGTAATTCCATATCTGCAACCAAACCCTCCTTTAGGTTAATGCCCACTCATATAGACACAATTTCCATTATCCCTATCTTTCCAACATTCATATCGACTTCAAAGAAAGCCCCTAGGGCATTTCTAATTTCTTTTAAAGCTTCATAAGACTGAACTCTATAAAAAGACATTTGGGTCTTGACCCCAATGGGTTTAATATCCATTATTTTAGTGCAACATCTTAAAAGGGTGTCCATCTCTTGAGAAAGATCATAGCCAAGCCCCATCTCCACTCAAACTCCAATATTTTCATCAAATCTTCCTCCAACTAAAACATGAATGCCATCCAACCACAAACCAAAATATATATTTTTTTGACATATATTCTAACATGAGCTACCAAGTTTCCTTCAACCAAGAATTCAAGAGAGGCTCACCCATTCTTCTACCCACAAACCTCCCAACTAATGTTTTTGACATAATGTCTACAAACTCATGCATGCAAACCTCCCAACTAATGTTTTTGACATAATGTCTACAAACTCATGCATGCAAACATCATCTCGTAAGACCAGTTGTTTCACTGGCGTTGATTTATGTTTAATATATTTCTTATGTTTCTTCTGCGCATGAATGCCCTCCTTAGAACCGTCACTCATATGCCCACTTCTAACACACTTTGAGGGTTTCACATCTAATAGAGCTTGTACAAGTAACGCTTCTATTCACAACTTTCTGAAAGGACCTTTGCGGGCACCTTAAAAGGAAGGACTTCTGCTGGATACAACAATCTCAGTTCAGGGAAACCTGTGATAACATTGCCTCTTTTCTAAGAGAAATGGTCATTACTCGTGGACGGCAGGATTCGAACCTGCGCGGGCATAGCCCACATGATTTCTAGTCATGCCCGATAACCACTCCGGCACGTCCACTTGAACGTAAACTCTGTTGCATTGATTACAGTTGTTTATAAAGACAGAAAGTATCAACTTAAATCATTGTAATAGTACAGAAGAATGAAATAAGGGGATATGATAAGAGGTAACATGTCTGCGCCTGTAGCTCAGTGGATAGAGCGTCTGTTTCCTAAGCAGAAAGTTTTCCTAAGCAGAAAGTCGTAGGTTCGACCCCTACCTGGCGCGTTTTTTCATTGTTTAGGTTTGTAGTACTTTTATGTAACCTATACGAGTGAATTTTTTTTACCTTGGTTATGTCACCATAATTTGTTTTATTACTTTGGTAATATCACCATAATTTTCATAAGTTCACCATAAGTTGTTTTATTACTTTGGTAATATCACCATAATTTTCATAAGTTTATAATTTTCATAAGTTCATAATTTAAGTTATAATTTTTTTTTCGTAATACCACCATAATTTTCATAAGTTCATAATTTAAGTTATAATTTTTTTTATTATTTTGATAATATCACCATAATTTTTATAAAATTAAGTTATAATCTTTTTTATTATTTTAATAATAATTTAAGTTAAAAGGTCGCAGTTATTTTAAAATTATTTTGATTTGTATGAGTGAGTGTGTTATCACTATAAGTAATATCACCATAATTTTCATAAGTTCATAATTTAAGTTAAAAGTAGCAATTATTTTGATTTGTATGGGTGAGTGTGTTATTACTATAATTTTGATAAGTTAAAAAGTAATAAATATCTTGAAATTGTAATTTGATATTTTAAGAAAAAATATAGTAATCATAATTTTCAATTTTCATGTAGCAAGTATAAGAAAAAAATGTAGCAGTATAAGAAAAAATGTAGCAACCATTATTATTACCTTGGTTATATCACCATAATTTTCATAAGTTAAAAGGTAGCAAACCATTTTGAAATTACTTTGGTTGATATAGGTGAGTGTCTTATGACCTTGGTTATCACCATAATTTTGATAAGTTAAAAAGTAACAAATATCTTGGAATTGTGATTTGACATTTTAAGAAAAAATGTTTTTCATCTTCAACTCATTTAGTATCATAAAGATGACAAATTCTCTCGATCCACAACGTTTTAGGAACTGTCCAATACCCTCTTTCACTATGGAGTTTATAAAAGTTCGTTATTATTTTAACAATGTTGATTTTCTTCTTAGCGCTAGTCAAAACAAAGAGATATTTTTTATCTTCTAGATTATAATTGATCACCTCCTTATAATATCACAATTTTCTTTTATTCTCTAATTATTTATCGCGCCACAATTACTCGTTAAATTTAGATGTAATAGTATTTTTAATATTAGCATTATTATGCAAAGTGGCATTTTCCTTGAACCCGCGATGATTTAGCCAAGACTTCACATCTTTATGCCAATCCCACTTGAGCCACAAGTGGTTTCGACTAAAGTTTGAAGCAACCTTAAGAAGTCTCTTGTCTTCTATGTTGTTTATCTTGTTCTTATACATTAGGTACCTAGTCATAGCCATGCTCTCAATGGCGAAAATACTTGTTTCTATGACGAAGATAAGATACAATGTATTACCTTTAATTTTGAGACTGTAAGTTACAAAGAACTTTTGGATTTCCTCTGTCTTTCTCCACAATTCTCTAGAGACATTGTAGCCCCAAAGTGAGAAACCATGAAATATGATAGGAGTAATTAGAGTCTCAAAGAGGAGTTTTTTCTTATCCCATAGCCAAAGGTTTGTTGATTTACCACTGTCTTCAAGACCTTAATAAGCTTTCAACTGGGACAAATCCTCACTAGACGCTGATCAAAATATTTATTTGCAAACATTGACAGTGTTGGGTAGCTAAGGTGTCGAATTGAGGGAAATTTGGGCGCCAATTCATCACCGATCTGCTCGAATGTTGTGAAAAAATGTGAATCTCTTCACTGATGAAGATGACAGAATTAAGATGTTGAGAGGAAGTTTGTTAAGTAGAAATCACAGAACATGCAACCATCCACTTATTTAACATATTCCTCTTCATACACCATGCAAATTTTATAAATTGAATAGACATGAATTTCCAGAGTATAAATAAGAACCAATCTCTTTGTAAGCTATTACCCAAACAATTGACTAAGGGTGAGCAATTTTTCACCTAATTGACATTTTGTTACACATCAATCTCTCTACAAAAGGTCACCCCCTAGGAAGGCTATGATACCACAAGGTAGAAAATGATACTCATGGGGATTTTACCGGGTAGTCTCTCAACTCAAAATAAGAATTTAATTACCACGAAACAATTGTTGAGTTCTTAGGAATCAAAAAAAAAAAATTGGTTACCCCAATGTCTACCCCACACAACATAAGGGGAGACTTCACGGTCCCTTGCATGTCTCCCCTCTTCATTTCTCTTTAGTGTGTTCCCAACAAGGTCCCAACTGTAATCATGTAACTCTAGCAATATATCTCAATTTTCTGCTCATATCAAGATGCTTCCATGGTTTTTCTTCCCCACACACTATTGTTGGATTATTTTCTCTACATGGACTCTCTCTCTCTCTCTCTCTCTCTCTCTCTCTCTCTCTCTCCCTCCTCCTAAAACTTTCTTCCCCACACACTATTGTTGGATTATTTTCTCTACATGGACTCTCTCTCTCTCTCTCTCTCTCTCTCTCTCTCTCTCTCTCTCTCCTCCTAAAACTTTGTTATGTCTTCTATTCAAATTTTTCCTTCTCTTTTCTCCCATGCAAGTTTGACTCTCATGATTCCCAAAAAAGATTTTACTCAACCCATGTTGCCATAACTAGGTGAGATGACTCTTTCACTTGTCTCTTACATGCATTCAACATTACCCTTCCCATCATGAGGGTACCTTTCCCATGTCCTCATAACTAGGGAGGTGACTTCTTCTACTAACCCCTTTACATGCATTTTATTCATTAGCTAAAAATAAAGTATACACAATGTTTAATATGTCCAGAACACCATGGCATGGTAATTAAATATCCATGTTGCAATAAAACCATCGTTAAACATAATTAATTACAAATTAATCAGGGGATCAAAGTTGGGTTGTTACACTATCCACACGAGAACCCCAAATCGCATTGTCCACATACAATTTTTTCAATTTCTATGAGTGTCATTTATCCCATTTCCACATTTTATTTTTGAATTTTTTTCTTGTAATTCAAGGTTATACCCTTTGATAAATAAGGTGGTTCAACACTTGAGCAGATATGATGTTTCTTCACCAAGAAATGATTCATCTATTTTTTATTTTGCTCATATTTTTCCTTCTTTGTGTAAGCAGGAGAGTAGAGTACTCTCTTGTAGTTCTTATGATCTTTGACAATATTGGAGGCCCCCCTAACCCTCAACCTATTGGGAAGGGATTGTTGTATATGGTGTAGGTGTTGATGTTGCTCACTAAAAGTTAACATGCCATTGGTGTGGTAGATGTCATTCCACAGATGCAGGAGGTAGTCATGGAGGATTTTCAAGTAGGACCTATGTAGCATAAAAAAATGTGCCATTGTACACGAACATAAATTTGTAGTGGTTTTCTATGAACTAAAATGTACTTGCCACAAACATGGCCAAATAGGTGTGATAATACCTAAAATAACACTATATAAAAAATCACATATAGTGTGGGTTCCCATATAATGCTAAGACTGACAAAGAATAGATTCAACGTATATCTAGCTATAATGTCAGCATGCCATAAATAACATGCATTATATAAAAATGAAAGTATAACATTGATGTAACGACATAATGTTGGTATACAAATCTTTCTCTTTATAAACAAAAAATAACTGTTATGAATCTCTAGAAAATACAAATGTTCTTGATTTAAAGAATTGCAATAAAACTTACCAAGCCAGTGTGGGACAAGAATGGAGTCGAGGTTTGCAAATGGGGCCATAGTCGAACTCAATCACAAAGGAAAAAGGTTCCTATGACAAGACCAGAGCCAAACTTGGTTGCAAAGGGACAAGTTCAAAGGTTGTAAATGGAGCCGATAGGACCAAATCTAGAGTCAAACTCAATCGTAGAGAAGGGAAAATAATTCCTATGAAGCAATGGGAAAATCCTCATTAGAGCCAAAATTGATTGTAAAGAAGGGAAAACAATGCCCACAAAATATCCTAACAATCCTTGACAGATCCCCAAGTTAGACAATAATAAATCTCGTCCTTGATAGGACCAAAGCTAGAGCCAAACTCATTCGTAGAAAAGGGAAGAAAATGCCCACAAAATAAAACAATGGAATAATCCTTGGCAAGCTCGAAGTTGGTCATAGAGAAGGGAAAAAGGTGCCCATGAAACAACACCACAATCCTCGATGGAGCTAAAATTGATTGTAGAGACATCCCTGACAATACTAGAGCCATAACCGAACGGGGTCGTAGAGGGAGGAAAATGATGCCCACTGAACAAGGGGATGGTCCTCGATGGAGCCAGAGTCGAATTGTGTCACAGAGGGGGGAAATTATTATATGAAATAGCATGATTGGTGTCATTCAATTAGAAACATTGTCACCATCCTCAGCCTACTAAAATCGATTGCAAGAAATCTTCGAACCTATACCAATCAGGCACAAAGACCTAGGTTGCAACACTGTCGAATGGGGGTGAGAAACAAGGTTTTTAAAGGTTAAAATGGCTATTCGCCATGCAAATCGAAAATAAATCAGTTGTATAAGAACTTAATAATGAAAACCCACCTCGCATGTGAAAACTTAATGAACTGGGAACGTATCACCAAGGAAAAAGATCTTCCTCAACAACACATCGGCGAGGGAATGTTTTCCCTTAGCGATACATTGACAGAGGAATTTCCAAATTGGCCAATTTCCAATCAATGGAAATGCTAACACCACAACCGTCCATATTATAGAAGAGTTATTATATGATTTTGTTGGTGATATCATCCAATCGTCCAAGGACAACGACTCTATATGCTTATGTGTCACCACCCTACTCCATAATCCTTTACCTTTTATAATTAGCCATACACATTTAGCCACGAAGGCTCTAGTAAAAAATTGAACATTCTTGATACATTGGCCCCCTAACTCTTTAGGAACAACAATTTTATGCCATGAAACCAAGGAAAGTTCTTTTTCACATTATCCCCAACCTATAGAAATTCAAAACCGAGTCTTCTAACTTGGTCCAACACAACTTTGGGAATAAAGGAAAGAGATGCCCATTAAAAGGGAATTGCTTCTAACACGTATTTCACTAGCACAAGCCTACCTCCCCTCAATAACCATCTGTTGCACCATAAAGACAACTTTTTTTCCACCTTCAATATCATCCACCCCTAGTCTCTTTTGCTATAGTCATTAGGTTTTAGGTAAAAAAAATATATATTTGATTCCAGTATACAACTCTACCTAATTATAACGGAACATCTGAGAAAATGTGATTTGATCCTCTTCACTTGCCCCCCAAAAAAAAACTATTATTTTTCCAACATTAACCATAATACCAGTGACAAGACTATACAAATCCAATATCTTCCTGAGCTTGAGATAATCCCTTCATAATCCATCATAGAAAAGGAGAATGACATCCACAAATCAATGAGATAAATATAATTACCTACCCATTCAGATGGCTTTGAAGGACCCAAAAAAAAAACCCTCCATAAGGGCTCTACTTAAACCTTCAACTACCAGCAAAAAGAGCAGTGAAGATAATGGAAAACCTTGTCTTAAGCCTTTCCCTGGTCTAAAGAACTCTGAATAATATCCATTTATCAATATTGCAAAAGAAATAGATGTTACACAATTCATAACCCAATTAACAACGCCAAGGTTGAAACCCAAGTGGATTAACATCAACCGCAAGTAAATCCAACTGACTCTGTCATAGGCTTTTGAGAGGTCTACCTTGATTACCATAGTAGGAATCCTTTTTATTTTTATAGAGTGAAAAGCTTCCTAAGCCACTCCAATTGCTTCAGGTATTGCCTCGCTACTTAAAAACCAAATTGCTCCAGTGAAATAATCTTGGAAAGAAGGTTATTTACCCTCTTAACAATGCTCTTTGATATAATTTTATAAATGAAATTTCATAAGTGAAAAAAGGCATATAATCCTCATAACTAGTTGGATTATCTACTTTAGGAATAAGTGTTATGAAAGTGGTGTTAAAAGCAGCCGAAATCTTTCTAGTAGTTCTAGATACTCAAAAACTCTCACTAGATCCTCCTCCACAACTCATAAAACCCTAGAAAAAATTCAGCATGCCATCTATCCGAGCTTGGACTTTTGTCCTTTTTAAAAGTGTGAAGGACCTCTTGAAGCTCTTCTTTGGATAGTTCTTCCATCAAATTGACATTAGCATCCTCGGAGACAAAACTAGGGAAGAGTGTTTCCATTTTAACCACCTTAGTTATAGTAGCTCTTTTGTCCTCCTTGAAAAGACCACTAAAAGTGTTCCACCCATACTCTCGCTATATCCTTGAAACTAGAAACCATCTCCCCTTCATAATCATGCATTTTCCATATTGTGTTCATATTTGTCCTATGATTAATAAATTGGTGAATTTTTTTTTGTGTTTTCATAACCCATCTCCAACCATAAGGCTCTAATTTTTAGTCTCCAAACAATCTATTTCTCATCCAACAAAGTTCTCTTCCTTTTTTCTAGGCCATTTATCATATCCTTGTGCTCCTAATTTGAATACCCAACTAGATCCTCAAAGTATAATCCCCCCATATTATTCCCAATTTTATTTAACTCCTCATTTTTAATTTTTTTTCTCATGGGCCCATTTCACCATTTCCTATTTAGTCATTTTCACATTGGATTCAAATTGTATATTTATTGATTCCCTCGGCCCCCTATCATAAGGAATCCATAAAATATTAACTAAATTTGCAAGCCCCTAGAATTATTGTAATTGAGAGAACATAGTCTTCACCCTGAAATTAAACCACGAAATTTACCTTTAAAAACAAAAAAAAATAATCTTCCAACCACTTAAAAATTTAACAAGTTCAGAACAAATTTAACCACCTTCACCTATCATTTCTCTGATCATGAGAATATTAGGTTTTTGAGATTCCACTAATCTTTTTAGGGATAATTTTTTGGAAGGGTGGCCCCCTATCATAAGGAATCCATAAAATATTAACTAAATTTGCAATCCCCTCATCCTTAAACCAATGGGGATTGAATTTGTATGGACTAGGAGGTTTCTTTTCCTCTTGATGCCACCCACGTGAGGATATCCTTAAACCAATGGGGATTGAATTTGTATGGACTAGGAGGTTTCTTTTCCTCTTGATGCCACCCACGTGAGGATGGGAAAGTGATATGAGTCCCCCCAAGATTCCCTCCAATGTCTAACCCTCCATTATTATTCATAAACTCTTCAACCAACAATAATCTATCCAACCTCTTAGAGATCATATCAAAGCTCATTGTTTCCTTATGTTGGGTAGGTCTTAACCTTATTTGGGTTACAAAAAAAAAACCACATTCATCCAACCTTCTCAAAAAAAAATTGTTAAAGGATCCACTAAAGTAAAATCACCCAAGATTTTTGCATTCCCCACTAGGAAATTTAGATTCCCTCGCACAATAATATGCATATTCCTAAGGAAACTCATATTAAAAAACTTTACCCAGAATAGCACAGATTTTGAATAAGGTTCATATATGTTAAGGAGTGAAACCTCCAACCCTAGCTCCTAGGAGTGCAAAGTCAACCCTAACCTTGATTCAAAGGACCAAGAATTATTGTAATTGAGAGAACATAGTCTTCACCCTGAAATTAAACCACCAAATTTACCTTTCAAATCAGAAAAAAATAATCTTCCAACCACTTAAAAATTTAACAAGTTTAGAACAAATTTAACCACCTTCACCCATCATTTCTCTGATCATGAGAATATTAGGTTTTTGAGATTCCACTAGTATTTTTAGGGATAAATTTTTGGAAGGGTGGCCCAAACCCTTATAGTTCATAGACAAACAAATTATTAGGAGCATGGGCCAAGGGTTTTAATTGCTCTAAGAACTCTTAAATTGATAATTGTTTGTCAAATTGAACCTCCAAATGAGCCTTCTCTTGGGATTGCGAAATATAGGATTTCCTCCCCCATACCCTCCCATTTTAGACTTCCCTTGATTTAGTGTTAGGCCTCCAACCACCACCCATTCAGAAGAAAATAACTCCTCTTTTCTTGACCTTATAAAATATCTATATGTACCCTCAACCTCCTCCTCCTTCAAAGAAGGTATGCCATCGATATCAATATTGGAAGAATCCCTAGTGAGAATACCTTAAAACCCATCCAAACCTAACACAACACCTAAACTACCCAAAACCAACTAATTAGAGTAGACTCTTCCATCATTGACATTACTAGAAATAACATCCCTTCCTTTAGTCACATCATGTGCATCACCCATGAAATTGGAAACCACCCCAAAACCTTTAAAAATTGGAAAGTAACTACACATAGGAACCAACTTTGAAATCGACATACCTCCTATGGGAAATATATTGTCTGGAGGTGTCTTTGAACCTTCAATATCCTTTACTGGATCTGACCCTCCTATCTTTGCAACCAATTTCTCACCAAGATAATCCTTTAGGCTCTCTAGAACACCCTGAGAAACCACTAAAGGTGAACCCTTTGCAACAATTGGCCTATCAAATTTCATCGATTCATTCCTCACATCCTTGGTTTCACCATTCTCAACATGTCCTTCATTAGATAATTTCCCAACATATTTTACACATTCATGACATCTCGACTTCTCCCATGCCTTCAAATAAAAAGGTAATGTGCAATTATGAACCACATGGCCATATTCATGGCATTGTATAGACTTGAAGCGTTTTACTAGTGAAATATCCTCTTTGTAATTCCATATCTGCAACCAACCCTCCTTTAGGTTAATACCCACCCATATAGGCACAATTTCCATTATCCCGATCTTTCCAACATTCATATCGACTTCAAAGAAAGTCCCTCAGGAATTTCTAATTTCTTTCAAAGATTCATAAGACTATAACTCAATAGGAAGACTCTGGGTCTTGACCCAAATGGGTTTAATATCCATTCTCTTAGTGTGGGCGTCATAAAAGGGTTTCCATCGCTTGAGAAAGATCATATCCAAGCCCCATGTCCACTCAGACTCCAATATTTTCATCAAATCCTCCTCCAACTAAAATATGAACCCCATCCATCCATAAACCAAAATTAAAAATTTTGGCATGCATTCTAACATGAGCTCCCAAGTTTCCTTAAACCAAGAATTCAACAGAGGCTCACCCATTCTTATACCCATAAACCTCCCAACTAATGGTTTTGACATCATGTCCAAAAACTCATGCATGCAAACATCATCTTGTAAGACCAGTTTCACTGGTGTTGATTTATGTTTAATACATTTCATATGTTTCTCCTGGGCATGAATGCCCTCCTCCTTAGAACCGTCACTCATATGCCCACTTCTAACACACTCTGAGGAGATTTGTGGAGTGTTAATTTATCCTCCTTCTAGAATCTTTAAATATTTATCTCGGATCACATCCAAGAGTGGCGTAGATGGAAGATGTTGATCAAGACCTGCATACCCCCAGAGTTCCTGTTAGAATGGTTCCTTAAGTCTCTATAACCTCCCATTTCGAAGGATGTTGCTACATATGGGGTTACATCTGAGGAAGAAGAAATCTTCAAATTCGAAAGTGACTTTACCAATATCATTTCCCTAACTCATCTGTCTAATGGTTTACTGGAAATTGTGTAAACCACCACGATATTCTGACTGCCTAGGGGAAATGGGACATTACGCTAGTTTAGTACTTAGTGCCTTGGAATAGGATTTTGTGAGTAAATTTCTCCAAGGCTATTGAATCAACATATGTGTATGGCTAAGGGAGTGGAGAAATCCATTTTATAATCGGTAATATCAGGAGGTTCCGCTTACACCGGAGTTAAGAACGAGGTCGCGTGAGTCCGGTTGAAGGGATATCCCCCCGATACCTTCTTAGTGTCATATATATTTATGGGGATCTATTCATATATGGGGATCTTGCTAGTGCCCTTACCTCTGTGAGCGGCGGTGCTTTCAAGGTTTTGGGATTTGCTACCTTGCCCATACAGTGGACTTGACTTACGACTGTTCGCTTGTGCATCGGTTATACCGTGATTAATTAGTTGCTTGACTTAGGTGCCACATAGTTTACTTGCAGGGGTTATTCTACAGGTACCTTGGGTCAGATAAGAGTCATACAACACACAACCTTTATGGAGGATTACCTCTCAGGGGGGATTTGATCGACTGGTTGTTAAGCCCACGAGGGCCCTTATAAATGATTATGATACCTCCGATCTTTAGCAAGGAGTCTCAGGCCCCTCTTGGGCGAGGCATACCTACTTTAGAGAGGGATGCCCCTTTCAACCACTTTATACTGTTTGTGTGCATATTGGTTTCTTGATTATTTTTGGTGTGCTATTTGATTACTAGTTGGCCTTAGGATTTGTTTTTTATATCTTGAGTCTTAAGTCATCATGGAGTCATACCAGCTTCCCCGTCGGTCTCACCACTTGTTACAGTTACCACCGCATTTTGAGTCTTTGACTTCTAAAAGGCGTAGAATTATTAAACGTGGTACACACATCTTCACTTATCAGACTTGTGATTCTACAAGGATGAGTACTGAACCGAGTCATCAAGATATTGAGAGCCCTTCGAATCCCACACCTACTATATTCAATGGTACCCCTTCAACTCCTTCAACCACAATGGTTGTAGTGTCGGGGGAACCTATCATCACTACTGCCCATCCTATAGTGAACACTCAACCTATTGTCACAAACACGTTTGGGTCTCTTGGTCACTCACCAGGCTATAATTTTTAGTCCATCCCGATGGCCCCTAGTCCTTTTTCCTATGGTATGTCGAATTTTAATTCGCAGTTTTCAAACTCCATCCCAGTCATTGGCCCTAATGCTAGCATTGGACTTGGGGGCACAACTCCTCCTTATACTCCATTCTCATTTGGTGGATCTCAAGTCCCTCAAACAACTCCTACCATGGGAGGAATTCCTTCTTTTAACCTCAAGTCTAATCATGTTGCTTCTGGATGGAGCAACCAACTTGGAGGACAAGATATTGCTTATGGTTCATCATTTACATGCACCTCCTTTGTGCCAATTCTAACCAACACATTTGGCATGATGAATCTTCCTTTATCCTCTAGATTTACACCCAGAGGGGGTCATTTTCACACCTTGGGAAACCCTCAACCCAGAGCCACTAAAGCTGGGGGAATTTTTTATAACCCTCATCAGAACATTCCTATTGGAATGATGCCCAACCAATGCCTTATGAATCATCCTGGAGGAGGGTCTTACAATCTTGGGCAGGGCCATGGTGCTTACCAGAACCTTGGATGGGCTATGATTCCTCAAACACAATATTTCTAGGGAGCTTGGGGCCACATGCCATAACCCCATCTCCCTTTTCTATCCATGCTCAATCTTCCAAAATTGTCTAAGTTGATGAATGGCCCTGTGTGTCATGATCCTACATGACCTCCCATTCCCACCAAGCTTCCTTCGGATATTCCGAAATTCTAAGGAAAGAATGGCAAGGACCCTAGTGATCATGTTACCACCTTTCACTTATGGTGCTCTTTGAATTCCCTTAATGATGATTCCATTCGGTTAAGATTATTTCAATGCACCCAATTCCCTTAATGATGATTCCATTCGGTTAAGATTATTTCAATGCACCCTCATAGGGGTTGCCAAGAAATGGTATATTGAGATACCTAAGGGGGCATACAAGACCTTTAGTCAGATGGTGTTAGTCTTCCTTAACCACTTCCAATTTCCAGTTCGTTATGGTGATGGCCTAGAAATTATGTCGACCTTATGCTAGTACAAAGCCACTCATATCTCAGATCACATCCAGGAGTGGCGTAGACAGAAGAGGTTGATCAAGACCTGCATACCCCCAAGCTTTCTGTTAGAGTGGTTCGTTAAGTATTTACAACCTCGTATTTTGAAGGATGTTTCTACATCCACTGTTACATCTAAGGAAGAAGAAATATTCAAATCCCAACTATTAAATCTTATATATGCTCAGTATGGATCCTTTACGAGATTCTTCCGGACACACTGAGGTCAAATTATGACCCTAGACAAAATCTTGGACCTCATGCCGATGGAATTGTAGGCTCCACCAATGTGAAGTCCGCAGACTCAATGAAAAGCCATTTGAAAGAGTTGTCTCTAAACCAGTATGCAAGAGGGCCAATCTCATTTGTGTCTTCCAACCCCACTCAGTTGACGAATGTACATTTCGTGCAATCGTCGACCGACCCAAATGGTAACCAACAACCAGGTGGGAATAAGAAGAAAGGATGTAATAATAATCGTAAGGGTGAGAAGAATAATAATAAACCCAAGGACAATGCTAATAATGAAAGGACAAATAAAAATGTTGGTGAGGGAAAGAAAGAAAGGCGTACGATGAACTTTCCTTGTAAGCTTTGTATAGATGATCATCTTACTCATTTATGCCCCAAACTTGTGGAAGTTGTGAGGCTCTTATCTCTACCACCCGTCGTGTTGACGAATCCTTTCCAACATAACCAACACTTGGCCTTGAGCTCCTCAAACGCCGGAAATGCGGCCGGTGGGAGTCAAAACCCACTGCCACAAGACAGTGATCATTTGGCATCAATATGGCCAATTCTCATGTTAATGTAGCCACCCAATCTCGCGATTACAATTCTACATAGACTGGAACTGATCTAGAATCTCCTCCTCCTCTAGAGACACCCTTGCAGATCGAAAAACCAGAGCCACTACCTTGTATTCCGAAAGGAGTACTCAAGCGCTCTACCCATAATCCAAATTTTATAGCTGCCCAAAATTACTCTATTGTTGAGGACCTAGGTCAAACACCTTGTGCGATGCAGACTCTAGAGGTACTCCAGACATGTCCTTCATAGAGGAATGCCTTGCTATCTGCGTTAGGATCTCTAGATCCTAGTGGCTCGAAAGTTATCAAGTTTGACATCACAGATGTGAAGCCTCGCTTGCCTTACATCAAGTTTGACATCACAGATGTGAAGCCTCGCTTGCCTTACCATGTGGCATTCCAAATCCACGTTGGTTACTCGAAGTATACCATCAAGCGTATTGTTGTTGATGAAGGCGTTGCAACATGTGTCATGTCCTTGGTCTGTTGGAAAGCTCTCGGCTCTCCGACTCTCTCTCAGTCTCTGACCATGTTGACTGCTTTTGACGGTCGTTCCTTCCACCCTCATGGTATTCTTCATGCCTTTCCGGTCCAGTTAGGTAGGAAGACAGAAGAAGTGGATGTCGAGGTGGTTGATGCACCGCTCGATTATAACTTTTTACTAGGACACAATTGGAGTTACGCCATGACTGTCGTCATATCATCTATCTTTAAGACTCTTTGTTTTCCTCACAATGGGAAGATTGTGACGATTGACCAGTTGTCCTTTGCGTATGCTAGCCCCAATGCATTTGTTGGACCGTCGATCCCCGTGGTCGAAAATTCTTAGCGGGCAACTGAGAATATCGGTGTCAGAATGTATTCATCCCTTATGGGTACCTTCAACTTCATGGCACCGAGTCACCATATTTACACCATGTCCAGTAGGCTCGTTTTGTCGGAGAGGTCCGTTCCTTTCCTCACTTCCTATTTTAATGATCCTTGGACCCTACCTTTCTTGACTGTGTCTTGTGAAGGTTAGTCACATGTTAGAATGGCCATGCCACTATCGACAACAGAGATAGCATATCAAGTTGTTCTTGACTCTGTTGTTGATCATGATCCTATTACCTCGTAGACGGACGAGGAGGATCATGTTCTCAAGCTTGTATGGGCCACTTCATCGTCTTGTTCACATGACTGCCTCGATGAGACTTTTCCCTCGGATGAAGCTATCATCAAAGCCATGAATGGTTCTGAAAAACCTTGGGATGATATGCATCATCAATCTTATTTTCTCCCAGAGCTTGCTAGAATCGAACAAGATGACTTTCAATCTACTCTGAGCAAGATAGTCAGTCACATTGTAGTTCCGCTTAATACGCATGACATTTATGCCAAAGGAAATATGGTGAGTATCTCACCTACCATCACGATTGATATCTCTCGTACCCCTGGAAAGATTGAAAATGTACAAATCGGTGCAGATTGTTCGCTAGAAGAAATCTTGATTTACACTGAACTCTTCAAGGAATTTTGAGATGTATTCACTTGGTCATATGAAGAGATGCCAGGATTCGACCATCGAATTGTCAAACATGAGATTAAAACTTACACGGATACTAAGCCTATTCGACAACGTCTTAGAGCTGTCAATCCTCGGAAGGCCCCTGCTATTAAGGCAGAGGTAGAGAAACTGCTTAATGTTGGCATTATCTACCTGGTTCCCTTGAATGAATGGGTATCCAATCTCGTTCATGTGAATAATAAGCAAGGAACCATATGTGTATGCATGGAATTTCATGACATGAACAAAGTATGTCCCAAAGACAACTTCCTAACACCTTTCATCGATTAGATTCTCAACAAGTGTGCGAGAAGCGAGGTTTTTTATTTCATGGATGGATTTTCAGGGTATAACCAAATTCAAATTAAACGTCCAGTTAGGTGGGAAGACGGTAGAGGTGGATGTCAAGGTGGTTGATGTGCCCCTTGACTCTAACTTGTTACTAGGACACAATTGGACTTATGCTATGACTTTCATTGTATCATCCATCTTCCCCACTCTTTGTTTTCCTCACGATGGGAAGATCGTGATGATAGACCAGTTGTCCTTTGCGTATGCTAGCCCCAGTGCATCTGTTGGACCTTCCATCCCCATGGTCGACAATTCTCAGCTGACAATTGATAATATTGGTGTTGGAATGTAGTCATCCCTTATGGGTACCTTTGAGTTCATGGCACCGATTCACAATTTTTATGCCATGTCCAGTAGGCTCATTTTGTCATAGAGCTATATTCCTTTACACACTTACTATTTTAACGATCCTTGGACCCTACCTTCCTCGACTGCGTCTTTTGAAGGTTAGTCGCATGTTGGAATGGCCATTCCACTATCGACAGTGGAGATAATGTATCAAGTTGTTCTTGACTCTTCCATTGATCCCGATCCTATTACCTCATAGACGGACGAGGAGGATCATGTTTCTAATCCTGTGTGGGTCACTTTGTCATCTTTTTCACATGACTTCCTTGATGATACTTTTCCCTCGAATGAAGCTATCATCAAAGCCATGAATGGTTCTGAAAAACCTTGGGATGATATGCATCATCTCTCTTACTTTCTCCCAGATATTACTAGAATCGAACAAGATGACTTTCGATCTACTCTGAGTGAGATAGTCAGTCATGCCATAGTTCCACTTGATACACATAGAATTTATATCAAAGGAAATATGGTGAGTATCTCTCCTACCATCACGATTGATATCTCTCATACAGTTGGCAAGATTGAATATATACACATCGGTGTAGATTGTTCGCTAGAAGAAATCATGATCTACACCGAGATATTCAAGGAATTCCAAGATGTATTTTCTTGGTCATATGAAGAGATGATAGGAATTGAACCTCAAATTTTTTAACATGAGATTAAAAATTACCCAGATGCTAAGATTGTTCAACAATGTCTTTGAGCTGTCAATCTCCAGAAGGCCCCTGCTATAAAGGAAGAGGTAGAGAAACTTCTTATTACTAGCTTTATCTATCTGGTTCCCTCGACTGAATGGGTATCCAACCCGGTTCTTGTGAATAAGAAGCAAGGAACCATCTGTGTATGCATACCATTCGTGTATGCATAGAGTTTCATGACCTAAACAAATCCTGTCCTAAAGACAACTTCCCTACTCCTTTCATCAATCGGATTTTTGACGAGTGTGCGGGAAGCGAAGTGTTTTCTTTCATGGACGGATTTTCAGGCTATAACCAAATTCAAATTAAACTCGAGGATCAACATAAGACGATATTTTTTTTCCTTGGGGTACTTTTGCATACCAGAAGATTCCTTTCTTCCATAAAAACGTTGGAGCAGCCTTCCAATGTGCTATGACCTTCGCATTCCACGATATTAAGCATATAGTCGAAACTTATCTTGACGATCTTTCTTCTCACTCTCGTAAGAGAGTTGATCACCTTAAGCACCTTCGACTAGTTTTTGAAAGATGTCGACATTATAGAATCTGGTTGAACCCTCATAAATGCATCTTTTGTGTTAGGTCCTCACATCTTATAGGATTTGTAGTCTTTGAGACCAAGATCATGGTAGATCCATTAAAGGTTGAAGCAATACTTCAATTGCCTCCCCTGCACACTATTTGACAACTTCAAGGTTTATAGGGGAAATCTAACTTTTTATGTCATTTTATAGTAAACTATGCCAATATTACTAAGGGTTTCATGTGTCTTTTGAATAAGGACACCCCTTTTATCTGGGATGAGTAGGCATAGGAATACTTCTATGCTTTGAATAAATCCTCAGTATCAATGTCTCCACTGAAGCCTCCCGATTACAATAGGGATTACTTGATTTATATCATCGCGTCCAAAGAGACGATTGGTATGGCTTTGGTTCAGGAGGATGATGAGCTTCGTGAGCACATCATCTACTATCTTAGTCAAAACTTAGTCAGTCCTGAGCTCAAATATTCTCACATTGAAAATCTATCTTTGGTTGTCGTCCACATAGTCCAATGATTATGCCATTATATATTGCTTTGAAAAAATATTGTGGTTGTCGATGTCAATCCATTTCAATACGTCCTCACCAGGCGTATCATAGGGGGAAAATATAATAAATGAATTATCATTTTACAAGAATTCGATCTCGATTTCGCTTTTGTGAAATCCAAGAAATCACTAGTATTTGCAAAGTTAATATCTAACTTCCCATGATTGGATGAGGATGTTATTCATGTTGATTATTTTTCGGATGAACACATTTTCCTTGTCTCATCGTCTTACCCCTAGTATCGAGACATTGTTCTCTATCTTCAAAATTTGAAGTTCCCTTGGCATCTCTCGTGAGATGAATGACAACGTATACGATACCAAGCCAAGAATTACCTTATCATTGATGACACTCTGTATATTCAAGGAATAGACAATATCCTGCATCATTGTTTAACTCACAAAGAAGTTGAGTTAGTTCTAAATGATTGCCATGGTGGGGCTTGTGGTGGTCATCTATCCAGGCTTGCGGCAACCCAAAACAATTTGTTAGCTAGTTATTTATGGTCGTCTATATTTAAAGATTTCATTGAAGTGGTTAAGAAGCATCACCCCTACTAGGTATTCACTCGAAAAATGCACTCGCATCCATCCCCTCTCCATCCAGTCATTACCATTGGTCCCTTCACCAAGTGGGGGGTGGACTTTGTGGCTTTCAAACCAACTTCAGCTCAGGGGGAATCATCACATTATCATGGTCGTATACTACTTTACTAAGTGGGTCGAGGCCATGCCTATAGTTAAATATGACGATAATACTATCACCTTCTTCATATTAAGTCAAATTATCGTCAGGTTCAGAATCCCGAGTGAGATTGTCACTGATCATGGCAGTCACTTTCAGAA
>CBVK0101214489.1:0-17561 GCA_900067695.1 Picea abies | reverse complement strand
GAGAGTATATTCCCGAGTGTTGTTCTCGGTGGCACTATAGCAGTCAGGTGTCTGATCGATTTATATAAAGAGGGCTTCAAGAAATCTAGTCTAATTCGTATACAGGTGCTGTCTGATGCGCTACCACTCGAAGGGGTACCAACAGGGGTTACAAGGGTGGCCAATATATGTGCGTTTAAGTAACACTTGTATTTCATGCGTGTATGAATCCCCAACCGCGGGTTTATGCACGTAATGATAGATCTTTGTAGATTAAATACGTCGGAATACGTATCTACCCTGAAAAAAATTAACCCACAATTTTCTGTCGAGGAAAGTGCTTTGATACCACTTGTAATATTCCAGATATAAAAAGTATGCATAACATAAATAAAATGCTAAAAATGGCAGATGAACAACAATATAACTAGAACAACACCACAATAATATCAAAATGATACCAGAATAAAACCAGAAAGAGCACTTCGATTACTGAGAGCAATGTTCACTTGCCTCTTCGAGAGGGAAACCTCCAACATAGCATAGATATATTACAATAATATCCAAGACAAAAGTTCTCATACCCTCGACTCCTATTTNNNNTAAATATGTCTATCAAAATAACCATCTAGAGGAAGATCCTTCTAGAAGCAAAATCTTCTATTAGGTATTCTTACATTGGAATTATTATTCCTTATTGCTAGGCCAAAAGAACCATCTAGAGGAAGATCCTTCTAGAAGCGAAAGCTTCTATTAGATCTTCTTACATTCAACTTATTCTTCCTTATTGCTAGGCGTTATTAATATTGACCTTTATTATGTTGGAATATATTATTCTACCTATGTGAGGGGTTAGGTCCCTAACAATAGTTGTGTACTACTAGTTGATTGCTACATAGTCATGAAGACCATGGAAGTAGTTTTGTGCTACCAGATATCATGGTAGTAGCTGTGTTCTACTAGTTGATTGCTAAATAGTTGTGGAGACAATGGCAATATTTTTGTACTACTGGACTGCACGGTAGTTGCTGTGTGCTACTAGTTGATTGCAACATAGCCATAGAGACTACGACGAAAGTTTTGAGCTACTAATGGCATAGTGGTATCCTTGGGGCTACTAGATGATTGCAATATAGTTATTAGACTATAGTGGTAGTCATTGGACTACTAGACGAAAACATCTTGGTAGAATACCTCCCTAGCTAAGAGGGAGTGTTAATGTTTTGGTAGCCATGGGAGGTATTTTCCTCCTAGACAACCTTTATTAGAAGATTAGAAGATATATAAGTCAAAGGAAGACCATTGAACAATGGAAGAACACCCCGAAAGAGAAGTTGGCCCACAGGAAAAGAATAAAGAGGAATTAGAACCTCCAGGAAGAGAAGTCGGCCCATAGGAAAATATACAGGGGAAACAAAATTTCCTAGAGAAAAAGTTAGCCCCAACTAAAGTGAATTGAAGACTATAAATAAGGTGACGCCTTGCTCATTTGAACACACTCACTCACTCATCTCTCACTCAAGAATAAGGTGCTATTCTGACACAAGGAGAAGACATAACACGACATCAACTAGAGCTCTTGGTTATTCTTAGTGGTAGTTTCTTTTGTGCGCTATCTCTGGGAAGAGGTGCGTTGGCCTTGCATGGTGGTGGTGTTGCAACTACTTGGTGCACTAGCTTTGATTGGTACGCTAACCTTGTATTAGGGTTTCTTCATTATCAATTTTCTCTTGTGAGCTTGTTCATGGTTGGATTATATTATTGGATGGAATCTATCTAAGAAAGGTTGGCTGGGTTTTCCCTCGGGTTTGGGGTTTTCCCATGATAACTCTCTGTGTCTTCTTGTGATTCTTCATGCTGATCATATTTTTAGTATATGGTATATGATTTTTAATGTAAAATAAGATATAAATACACTGATAAATCTATTTCGCTGAAAAATTTAAGAAAAATCTAATAATCTCCCTCCGTTGTCCTCTTCTTTACAACCGTCATTATTTTAACTTGCTTCCTTTGGAAGGCCAACTGTCACATGGTTCATTTCCACTTCCAATTTTTCCAAAAGAGACAAAATGAAATGAAAAAAATAATTACAAGTTTATTACAATTTTACAAAAGAATCTAGGCAAGGATCCAATTCATATCACACCTCCCCATTTGCAAGATTTTGGTCCCTGAAAGATTCAACTCCAATTTTCTTTTTCTCCTATCATCAAGTAAAATATGGAGAATATCAAAGAAAGGTTTCCTCTGCTGTAGGATGGAAGATAAGAGTTGAGTAGGTTCTACCTTTGGCATAACCCTATTTTCCTTCTCATGGTTGTGGATGACATTCAATATTGTAATAGGTTATTGGAAAACTATTTCTCCTTGGGATGCAAGTGCAAACAACTCCTCTTTCCACATGACCTTGACTCTCCAAGATTTATTCTTGGTTGTCCGGTTCTTGGGATGGAGTTATGGGTGAAACCTCCAACATTTTTCCTCCCAATGTCCAGTCAATATATAACACTGGAAACAATTCTTGCATGGGTTTCTTGGCCTTCTAGAGTGCGAACAATAGCTAGCCTTATGACCCATTTTCTTGCAACAAAAAAAAAGATAATCCATAACTTTTTAGTCTATGATAATTCTTTCCAACTTGGTTGCTTGGTCTCCCAAGAGTTGGAGAAAATATAGATGACATAATCATCTCTTTGTTTCCCTCTTCCAAGATTCTACAAGTAGATTTGAGTGGCTTGCTGCACATTTCTTCTTTTCCAGTTCCTCTTGCCTTGATGAAAGTTGTTTGATTTGCACTTGTGTTAACTTATTGTGTAATGAATCCTAAGCCTTCATGCTTGGGCCTCTGTTGGGATACAATGGGAATCAAAATCCCCTATCCTTCCTTGCATAGCCCTTGGCCATCATATCCCATTTTCCTCACGAGCTTGGAACCAATGCCTCTAGTGTGATTCTCAAATTCACCAAGGGTATTGGAAGGTGAATTTACCATGTTTTATTTTGTTATGGTACTAGCTTCGACAACGGAAATGGAAGGGGATTGCTTGGTCTCTTGGACAATTGCTTCCAGCTTCTTCAAGGACTCTTCCTTTGCTGCCAAGTCATGGTATATATGAACAATGACCTCGATGAACCTCTCCTCTTTCTAATGATCTAGTTCAATTAATTTATCCCCTAACTGCAAGATCTACAATATTCTCTTGTCTATTTTTTCCCTCATGGCGGTGAAGGAGTTCTGGCACTTGATAAGCTATTTTTCCATATCATCTGTTCTCTATCTCCAATATTGAATTTCCTCTTGAATTTGGCTGTTGAATTCTCTCAATTATTCTATATTATCCCTATTCAAGGCTTTACCCATGGAAACTTCTTCAAGGTCCTTAGCAAACCTGCTTTGATACCATATAATCCGTAAATAATGGGCCTACATACTTATCTTTTCATCAACACATATATTTGTGGAATTAAATATAATTTTCATTATATTTTAATGCACAGACTCTTCATCAAGAGTAGTGTGAGGGAATGGTGCAACAACCCCAGTAAGTAACTACTATAAGCTTATTTCCCTTTTCCCAAGCACTAATGAAATTGTATATAGGATAAACAAATGCTTATATAGTAAAGTGAGATTACTATAGGCCATAAGAAACTCAACCTCCCTCAAATCATTGTGCATAAAACTGGGATAGATAAATCTATTGTGTGCTAGATGCTGGGCGAGTCAATAAATGAACCCAATCGTCCCCAATTATAGGGAAACCAATGCTAAGGTTTGTGTGTACAGTTAAAGGAACAACAAAAAAAAACACCTAGCATTGTTCCAACATACCAAGTGATTGTTTAAAGGTGAATTTATTCAATTGCAGAAGGGATCATCCATGAACATGGGTTGTTCATTTCTCATAAAAAAATAAATTCCTCTCACTAAAACAAACATGTAACAAAGAAATCACGCACACCAGATTCACAACAATGGTTAAATGCAACATAATTAGTAGATATTTATTTTTCTTGGGAATTTCATTACAATGGGTGAGCTATGCATGCCCAAAAATCTCATGCATTGTTACTCATGAAAATAAATGCAGATGGCCATTTCTCGGAGATTCCTTCGCTAATCATGGACATGCTCCTTGACTCCTTCATCCATCAATCTTCAAGCAAGCTGGACCCTTCGAGTTCTCATCTCTGCAAGCTTCCCAAGTTCTCCTTGTCTTCCTATGTTCTCCTCTTCTTCACAACCTTCATTATTTTAATGTGCTTCCTTTGGAAGGCCAACCATCAAATGGTTCATTTCCACTTACAATTTTTCTAAAAAAGACAAAATGAAATGAAAAAAATAATTACAAGTTTATTACAATATTACAAAAGAATTTAGGCAAGTATCCAATTCAGATCACTGATGCTACTTAATCAACTGATATTTTGTAGAAGCTCACATGATCCCTTCACCATCCTCTTGATCAACATTCCCACCACCCTCATTTATATTCATATGGATGGCTACCATAAGTAGCGACATCATCATCACTTTTATACACGCTATAAACATTTTCCTGGACACACAATCCATTGTTAGTTTTATTCAGATATCATAGCAACATTATTTCATATATAATAACAAACTACTCTTAGACTACAAACAAGCCACAAGCCACAAGCCACAAGCATGTTCAGACATGTCCACATGCATAAATTAACATCAATATGCACCAAGCATTTAATTTTCATCATACCTAATTCGTGCATATGCATTCTATTTTTATTATATGCATCACACATCACTTCCAATATGCACTCCAATGCATGTTTATTTCAGATTTAATTAAATATTTAATTTATGTTGTAGATGGTTGTCCTTGAATTCTTGTAGATTTTAGCATCCTCGTGCACTACCATTCTTCTCAACTGTGCACCACTGGCCCCTATTTTGAACCTTATATCTAAGCCCCCACTTGGCCATTCTGCATTTCCAACCACTAGATCCACTAGTGCTGCCATCTTACAACTGCTTCCTTTATGTAGAGAATCCTGTCCCAAAAAATTGGCTAAAATTCTCAATATTCATAGTGCTTTAACATTCAATACTCCAAATAAACATTAACATTCCGCTCTAATTAACAACTCCACATTTCCTCAACCAAACCAGCCTTGAAATACCATTATCATTGATTGGCATTTCAATATTCTGAAATATTTCTTTTATGCTGTCTTTCTAATATCCTTTTCCATCCATGATTTTGATTAATTTTAAATTCCTTTCTTCACTTCATTGAGTGATTCACTAAGAAGCACCACTTGGACACTCAAGACCACTCTGATCCAAATGGAATGCTACACTCCTCCATTCTCACCTATATGCTTCTTCCATTGTGCACTATGATAATAGAATAATTTTTCTTGTTCTGAGTACTTTTAGACAAACAATGCTAGATCATATCTAACAATTTATTTTTCTTGCATTCCTATGCTTGCAGATAGACATGACTCATCCAATCCATCAGTGACACCTCATCTCATGATATCCTTTTTCCTTCTTTCACAACGAGCTTTGTATCCTTCACTACATTTCTACCTTCAAGGCTATGGAGTCCCCCTTAACTCCCTGTGCCTTCTTATGAAATTTCCCACCTATTGGATTCATTATTTATGTGAGAACCTCTATCTATTTTCCTTTGCAAGTCATTCATATTTTTTGGTAGTTGAATACTAATATTTATCTTCTCTTCCTTAGTCCTTTGTCAACCTTTCATCACCTGCTCTGCAACCCTAGACTTCCCTCTGCAACTCTTTGTTGCTTCATCTAACTGCACGAGTTTGGCCTATTTCCTTGTCCAATGGACCCTAGGATTAATCTAGAACAAACCCCCACAATCCTAATTTGTGGAATCTTTCTCTTGCTAGCGATTCCTTCACACAACACTCTTTGCTTGAGTATTTCTCTACTAATTAACAATGCCCTATTATAAGCTCAACCACCTTTTCCCCATTATTAGGCTACTTCACTTCAAATGTGCCTCTATACTTATGCATAAGAACTATCTTGAGCATATACACTCTTCCTTACCCAACAATCACCTTTGGCACTCACCTCTATCATCTAGGAAAATTTCTCCAAATTTTGACATTATTTGGAAAAATCTTCACATCGGGTAGTTACATAGTTCATGGAATCCAATTCCACTTTCTCCTACAAATTTATGGAGAAACCCGATGATCCCATGGAGAAATTGGACCTTATGTAATGATTTCCTATAGATTACCTTTCCAATTACGATACTCACACTTTAATATGATTTACGAGCTAAAAGTTATAGCTTTATGAAATTCCCATTCTGCTCAATGGTGTCCTTCAAGTTCACCAGTCACCTTTCTTTTGACTTCTTGATAAATTTTTGGCTCAAACTAAATTCTAGGTCGATATATGGATTATCATATCCAACAACTTTTTGATGACTAGTTTCTTGTTCAATTCTAAGCACTGAGCAAAAAGTTATAACCAATTAAATATTTCCAATTTACCCCTTTTGTGCACCTCTCCCTGGTGCAATTAATCTCAAACATGGATTTTTTCCACTTACAGAGGTAAATCTGTTAGGAATTGAGAATTTTTTTCTATGTGACACATATAATAATTCCAACAATGAATTCACAACAATTCTCATATTGTCAAACTGATGCTCTAGTCAAAATATGCGACAATTTGGAAATGACGACTTTGTCCCTTTGGACTTTCTCTGGGATTAGCAATTTTAGCCTTGTTCATTCATCCCTACACCAACTCCTTTAATATTTTTATAGAATCTCAATTGGGTATGTCCATAACTACCTTTTGAACGATCTTTTAAAGTTTCACCCTTAACCGGGCTCCAGACTGTTAGTTACGTCCCACAAAATTTTGACTATTTTACCTTTTTAGCCTTGTATGCTACATGTGTCTTCTCTCTTCTTGTACATTTTATGTACCCAGATTCCAAATATGGTTCCATGGATGACTTCTATGCTTCATAAATTTCCATATACTGCTTCTGTTCCCCAAACTAGCTTCAGAGAGAGGATTTATGCCCTCCAGAAGTAAATTGGTGTCGAAAATATACCTTGCACTATTTCATCTACAACTTTATCACACGAGCTCCGTTTTGCATTTAGAATATCTTGTTGGAAATATCTCTCCGATTTATTTCATTTAAGCCGTCGAAATTGCATTTGGGACCTTCAACACTTCAATTTAAAAAAATTAGAACTCCAAAAAAGGTTGTTTAGGGCCTCAAAATGCCCCTGGAAGTTAATGACCTTCAAAAATATTGAAATTTTGTACAAAGTTGACCGTTTTAGTATTATAATAGTCTTTTAATTTGCACCATTCACCTAAAATAAGGAGAAATATCGGCTCTTGATTTGCTATACCTTCCCCAGGCCTGCATATGAATCTCCATCATTGATTGCCAACTTGAAGTGATCTGGACTGCTGATTTTCCAACACTACATCGATGATCGACTATTTCTTTGCTAAATCAATCTTTCTCACTAATTTCCCGAAACCTTGATCATCGACAATTGGCCATCTATGAATTTCCTTAGAAATCAACTTGTTTACAAATTTCGTCGATCCCCGAACATCGACTTGGAAACTATGCCGACGTGGATGCTGACATGGCATGACACATGGATATTGACATGGCTCAATGGTTGATGTGGGATGACATGTGGATGCTGACGTGGAAATACATGTCATCTTATTCTTTCTTTTCATTGATGATAGACAACTTCTCTTGGATGAACTAAACACCTCACCAATTCTGTCGACCCTCGATCATTGAACATTGGCGATCAAAGATTTCCTTTGGCCGTATCAAACTTTTCTCCAAATTCGTCGATCCAACCATCGACCATTTCTGTTGGAAAACCAAAACTACTTGCAAATCTCGTCGATTCGACCGTCAACAATCGACAATCTCTCTTGGTGAACTCCAACACTTAGAAAGTTTCGACCAAATCCTAGATGAATATGGGTCATCGATCTCCCATTCAAAATGATCTCGACCATTGATTCTCTAAATTCACCAATCTGCGAAGATGAATCACGATTGTCAATTTGATTCCTTTTTCAAAACATCGAAAACAAATCCTGGCTATCAATTCTTTTCTTTTTTCGAAACTCTGAAAAACTTATGAGTTCTTAATCAACTCACGATGAATCTAGGCAGTTGATCTCAAAATCAACCATGATATTGGTTGTGGATTCATCAAAATATCCCATCTCCTTCGGTCGCCATTAGAAAGTGAATTTTCAACCTTCCAGGTCGAATTTAACTTTGCAACCTACACATTGATGCCCCATATCATCTCTTTGACAACTATGAGGCATTTAAAACTCAATTTTTCTCCCTATTTTTTCACCATTTTTTCCCAAATTTGTCATAAAATAAAATCCGTAACAATAAAATTTACCAAATTTGTGCTGGTTCTTGGTCCATACAAGCTTGTTGTTTGAACTAGAAGCTATGATACCATAATGTAACATACGCCAGTCCAAACTGAGGAACATTATGAGCGAAATACTCATTAAAATTAAGATTTTCTGCTAACAGATTTCTTGTAAATTCCCAATTACAAATCACACAGATTTAGCCACATTTCTAAATGAATCTAACAACATATATTAAAAATCAGAATGCATCTAGTAATCACACAATAACACACAATATTCATACAAACCATTTTCACAGTGGAATAAACATAATAGCATAACAAATAACTTATCTGTGAATAATTAACTAACTAGCTGCGTACAAAGGATGAACCTCCCAACCATAAGCACCACTATTCATTTCCTCTCAACAGTAGGCCACCTTTGAGCCTAGGATATGAGTCCATAAGGATATCTAGACATCATGGTTATACACTTTCCACATTCAGTAGCCCCAAAACCTAAGTTCTACTCCAACAATAGTTCCAATCCACCAACTCTCTTCCCCACAACATGCACAACCTAAGGAATGTACCCCCTTCATTTTTCACAGTCCCTTAGCCTATACCATTTTTTTATTAGGGCTTCTAGTGCACTCGGTTGGCCAAGAATCTCTCAGTTTCCTCAATAGTGTTCACAATAGCATTCATAAGCCTCTTGAGCCATTTCCTTAATATGAAAACTCACTACATGATTACATCCCATTTTACAGTCACACGAGCCACATTTCTATCATAACCACAAACAAAAAATGGCTTCCTTCAAGCACAACATGGCTGGTGCTCTTCCCAACACTCAACTCCTCTCTTGTTGTTCAAAATATGCATGTAAAAATTGCTCTCCATGCAAAAACGTGTCTGTCTAATTCTGCCCCCTCTTCCCATACAAATTTCCTCTCTTTCCTTACTTTCTTACTTGACTTACACTCTTCCCCAAGCTGAATGTACTCATTCCCATGCTCTTCAATAACTAAGGGATGTGACTTTCCACACCCACCCTCTTACATGAATTTAATGATTGTCTTTGGGAACACTCAACAACAAATTAGAAGGTTAGACACAATGGTGATAATTCCAGGAATGTGGGTTGGATTGATACCCATGATTAACTCCCCCTTGGACCCCTCTCTCTTGTGGAATCATAGCCCCCCATCATTTTCAACCCTCTCGTATCGCAACCAATGATTACTATTTTTATTAATTATTTCAATGTACATAATATATAATTTGGTCCCTATCCATATTAAATCAATATGGGCTCTTTGCCCCAACACAACGTCTCACCGACCTAATTCACATTTATACAAATACATTATAATTTTAGGGTATTAAAAATGGGGATGTTAGACCTACCACATAGTTGGAAGACACACAAAGGGCCCAATGTGCTCCAGGTCGTCAATGTAAAGAATATAGATTGTTCCAAATTGATATGACCACTCACTCCCTAACTGAAGACACAAGTATCGAAGAGACACCATAGTTACAAGTTGAAGACATCAACACTCAAACTCATGCGAATATCGAACCTCCATTCTCTCAGGAAGAACAACTTATCTCCCCACATTAATTATCAGGCATTTCAACTCCACAAACCTTGAAACTTGTGGGTTACATCAAGCACCAGAAAGTCATAGCCCTAGTTGACAGTGACAGTACTCACAATTTCATTCACAAAAGAGTGGCAGAAGAAAACCATTATTTTGTACACGTGATTCATAACTTTCAAATTATTATTTCCAATGGAGGTATTATGAAATGTGGGGGAAGATGTGAAAATGTTAAACTCTAGATGGGATACTATTAAATCAAAACCCATCTATTTTCCACTGATATGGGTGGGTGTGATATAGTATTGGGGGAAGAATGGCTATGTACATTGGGACCAATCATCATGGATTTCAAATAACTCTATATGAATTTCACTAAAGAGGGTCATGTACACACCCTTCGAGGGATTCAGACAGACTCTCTTGAAATAGTCAGCGCTCATCGTATGGATAAGTTATTAAAGAAGGACCACTCTGACATTATTTCCCAATTTAATGCCATATAGGTTATGGATAACCCAACACAACAAAATCCACCTAGATTTGCAGCTAGTCCTTGAAAAACATCATTAGGTCTCGAGACCAAAGGGTTTACCCCCTTCTCGAGGAGAGCATGACCATGGAATTCCCCTGATTCCAATAATTCAACCACCAAATGTGTCTTTATCACCACCCTTTTGCAAAAAGAATGAAATAGAAAATATCATTCATGAGCTATTGGAGGTGGGGGTTATACGTCCCAATACAAGCCCTCACTCATCACCAATAGTCATGGTATTAAACAAGGAAGGAACTCGGTGCATGTGTCCTGATTTTTTGGCTCTCAATAAGTTGACAATCAAGGAAAAATTTCCCATCCTTGTTTTTGATTGATCTCCTCGATGAACTTCATGGAGAATTGTTTTTCACCAAGCTTGATATACATTCAAGATACCAACAAATTAGGATGAAAGAGGTAGACATCCCAAAGACAACCTTCACAACACATGAAGGTCATTATGAGTTTCTAGTGATGCCTTTCGACCTTTGTAATGCTCCATCCACTTTCTAAAGTCTCAAGAACAATATTTTCAAACCTTTCTTATGCATTATTTTTCTAGTATTCTTGAATGATATCTTGATTTACAATAAAACATGAGAATCACACATAGAGAATGTTCATAAGACCTTGCATATCTTGAGAGAGAACCAATTATTTGCGAAGCGCTCCAAATTTTCTTTTAGGGATCACAAGGTTGAATATTTGAGTCATATTGTAAGTCAGGAGGGTGTACGAGTTGATCCCAAGAAAATGGAAGCTATGAAATATTGGCCCCATCCCAAAACACTAAAGAGCTTGAGAGGATTCTTAGGAATTACAGGTTGCTATAGAAAATTTGTGAAAAATTATGGCAAAATTGTAGCTCCCCCAACTTCACTCCTTAATAAGAATGGCTTTGTTTGGAGATAGGTAGCAACACATGCCTTCAATCCTTTAAAGGATTCCACGTGCACTACTCCAATATTAGCAGTACCTGAATGGATATGTCTTGGAGTAGTATTAATGCAATAAGTACACACCTTGGCATTTACTAGTAAACAATTGTGTGACTGCAATTTGGGAAAACCCACATATGAGAAGGAAATCATGGTTATCCTTTATGCAGTGGAGACTTGGTGCCCATATCTCATAGGGAGGCATTTTCAGATCAAGACTAACCATCATGGTCAAAAGTACTTGCTTGAACAATGATTGTCTTCACTAGAGCAACATAAATGGGTCACCAAGATGTTGGGGTATGATTATGAGATCATATCTAAAAGGGTAAAGAGAATGTTGTGGCTGATGGTTTATCCATACAATTCGAGGAGGATGGGTCACTCTTTTCCTTATCATTACCAAGCCTAGGATTGCTCGAGGAGGCCCACAAGGAAACCAACAAATGATACTTTAAGGAAACTCATCCAACGACTTCAGGTAGATCCCAACCCACCTAAAAGTTATACATGCCAGCAAGATACATTGTGGTATAAAGGGTGCATTTTTCTGGCGAAGGACTTGGACCTAAAAAAACAAGTCTCAAAGGAGTTACATTCATCACCAATAGTTGGTCACTTTGGCTTTCATAAAACTTATGAAGGAACTAGACGTACATTCTTCTGGGATGACATTAAAACATATATTCAAGAATTCGTAGCATCATGTGACACTTTCCAAAGAAACAAGGGAAAGAAAATGAAGATACTAGGGGCATTGCAACCATTAGCAATCCCAATACATATTTGGACAAACATTTTAATGGATTTTATCGTGGGACTCCCAAAAGTAGGAAACAAATTAGTCATCATGGTGGTTGTTGACCGTCTTTCAAAATCTGCTAAATTTTGTTCCCTGGCTTATCCTTTCACTCTTTCCTCAATGGTATAGGCTTACATGGATCAGATCTTTAATCTACATTGTATGTTCACTTCCATTGTCTCAGATTGAGACTCCACATTTACCAAGAAATTTTGGCAGGACGTATTTAAACTTCAAGGTACACAACTGGATATGAGCACTGCATATCATCCTCAAAATGATGGTTAAAAAAAAGTGGTCAACAAGTTCCTAGAAACCTATTATATATATTTTTATTTCAAAAAACAACACCAATGGGCACAATGGCTTCCCCTTGCTGAATGGTGGTACAACACCACTTATCNNGCTGAATGGTGGTACAACACCACTTATCATGGAGCTACCAAAATGACACCCTATGAAGTTGTTTATGGACAAAACCCCCTATTAGTGGCATCCTATGTACTAGGCACCTCCAAGGTTCATGCAATAGATATAACACTTCACACCAGAGAATCCATTATCCATATCCTCATGGACAACTTGTTTATGGTGTACAATCGAAAGAAACAACAAGTTGATTAACATAGATTTGAAAGTTCTTTTAACGAACGAGATCACATGTTTTTTCACCTATAGAATTATAAACCAATATCACTCAAAGATAAATATCCCCATAAGCTAGCTCCCAAGTTTTATGGTTCCCATCATATCATACAATGCATTGGTCAGGTCGCCTACAAGCTGGCTCTCCCAACCCACTCCAAGATTTATTTAGTCTTTCATGTGCCCTGTTTGAAGAAAGTTGGATCAAATTACAAAGAACAAACCAACCTTCTAGAACTTGATGAAGAAGGTTCCATTTGGCTGCAACCAGAAGTAATATTGGATACCAGAGAGCACTAGTTGTGCCAACAAATGATCAAGGAAGTATTGATCTAGTGGAAAGATATGCAACCAAAAGATGCCACATGGGAATTGACAACAATTCTGCAACAATTACCTCTCCTTCAGCCTTGAAGACAACACTACTTTCAAAATGGGAGAGCATGTTAGGGTCCTACCCTAACCCCCATACTTAGATACTTTATTAATATATGGGGCTTCCTTCCTTGAATAAGGCCCATTCAATAGTTAGTTAATAGTCACTCATTGTAATAAATTATCCTTTTTAGTAATAAGGCCCAAATTAGTTGGTCGACTCTCATTATAAGGGACCCATAGTTAGTTAAGATTCTCAGTGGATAACTATATATTGAGTAGAAGGTTATGTGTTGTTTTGTCGAGAATTGTTATTGTATTTGGAGCATTTCTCTTGGAGGTTTCCCTCTTGAAGAGGCAAGTGATGTATTTGGAGCATTTCTCTTGGAGGTTTCCCTCTTGAAGAGGCAAGTGAACATAGCTCTCTATTTTTATCTCTCTTTTCTCTTGTGTTCATGGGTTTTGCACTACATTTATGTGATTGATTTAAAGTTTTGGGGTTAAGTACACTACACCAAGTCTTGGTCCGTTAAGTTGCTTCTTTACGTTCAAGGAAGACAAACTCTTAACCAACTAGAAAAAAATTTAGGTCTTACTTAAAGGTCAAATGCAACTTTAGCCTAAATACTATCTGCAAGAAAACCAATATCCCTTGTAGTTATTGCTAAAGATACCTTTAGTAGAGCCATGTGTTTTCTAATAACATCTAATTTTAATAAATAGTAAATACTTGAATAAGTTTTAAATCTTTAGCATTATATATATTAATATAAATGGTAAAATAATTATTTGAATATTTTAACTAATGTTAGATAATTGAAATTTGTCATTCCTTTCTTAGAAGACATGATTGTAATCTCCAATCTTATTGGTGAGGTTGAAGCTTATGAATAAAAAATGATTATATCAAATCATGATAACAATTTGAGTTTTATTTGAGTAGTGAGTTTTTTTTTTTATATGTTTTTTCAATTTTTTGGACAAAAATTGATATTAAATTATTTTAAAGTGATAATTTTGTTACATAAAATTTTATATATTTATAAAATTTCAAACAAAAATTTCCATAATAAATAATACTTAAAATTTTATTTTATATATTTATATAAAATTTTAACTTCAATATTTTAAACTATATTTATAAAATTCCAAATAAAATTTTCCATAATACATAACACTTAAAATTCTATTATTTATATATATATAAAATTTTAAAATTATATATATATATATATATATATATATATATATATNTATATATATATATATATATATATATATATATATATAATTATATAATTATAATTTTAGCTTCTATATTCCAAACCAAGATTTTCTATGATACATAACACTTCCCATCCTAAACAAGATTTTTTTATGATACATGACACTTACCATCTTAAACAATCTTAAACAAAGTGAGTTATATCACATCATGGTAGGAAGGTTGAAGCGTAGGGAGAAAGAGTAATAATATCAAATCATTGTAACAATCTTGTTAAAAGTTGAGTATTCAAGGAGGAGGAAGGGTGATTATATCAAACAAGTGTTACTGTAGTCGTTATGTCCCCACTGCTATAAAATGTAATTTAATATATTAAAATAGTATTATTAGTGATTAATAAATAAATATAAGTTATAAAATGTAATTTAATATATTAAAATAGTATTATTAGTAATTAATGAATAAACATAAATTCTCAAACAAAATGGAAATGTTTGATTTAAAACGAAAATTTAATTTATAGAGCTTTGAGTCAATTTTATCTAAGAATCCCGATACTGTTTGTGTATACCAGCGTATTCAGCAAGTCAGCTTCAAAACATTTAAAATATACAAATTAAGTTAAATAAAAAAAATTCAAAACATTTAAAATATACAAATTAAGTTAAATAAAAAAAATTCAAAACATTTTGGTCTTGATAGATCTTAAAAATGATTTTTTAAATGTAAGTAAATGTGTTTTGTAATAGTAATATTTGCTTGATTGTGCAGCTCTATACATAACTATTGTGCAGCTTTAGACATAACTATCAAAAAGTGTTGTTGAATAATTAACTTTTTAACATTTATAAGTGATATTTCAAAGAAAACTGGGATCTATTTTTTAGAAATAAAAAAAAAAAGCGTAGAATTTAATTCTCATAAATATTTGAGAATTAAAGAAAAGAGCGAGTTAAATTCAAAAGAATTTAGCATGATTCACAATCATGGTACACATTAATAGTAATCTAATTTTAGAAAAATGATTCAAAATATTTCAACAACTGATTTATTCGATATAATTTAAATATAGTATATAAAAGATGAATTTGAAAAATATGATATCATTTAATTTAATTTAAATATAGTATATGAGAAAAATCTGATATAATTCAAATATAATATTAAAAGATGAAATTGAAATGGGAAAGAATATCTCAATCCTGATATCACCTAGTACCATATTTATTTATTTATTAAACGAGCACAACACTGCTTTATTGTACATAGAAGTAGTATTACATAGAAGTAGTATTTAAAGCCCCTTCAGAGTAGTTATCATGGTGGCATTTGTAGACAACTATAGCAATGGTGGCTGCAAAGTGTTGATGGTCTGGGATGAATAAATGGATGTACAATGAACACTGCAAATGTAAGATAAATTATAAACTTTGAACATGTTCAACGTTGTAATCAGGCATGGAATTTCAAATTTACCTAGCATGTCAAGAGAAAAATTGATGACGATTAAATTATTTTCATGCCTGTCACTTCACGTTTTACCCAAAATCTTGAATGTCAAAATATTTTGTATATTGTGTAAATTTCACTGTCATAAATTTTATGCCGAGTAGATCCAATCTCAAAGCTCCAGCCATGACCAATAGAAGACTTGGAAATCACACTCACATAGCAAAGTTGGACGCTGAATAGAAGAAGACCTAGGCCAGAGCGTTGGAATTTGTAATTTGGGTGTCCATTTACCCCCTCAACTAACATTGTCTAGGTGTCATCAACCTCACTGTTGTGCTCCTACCTAGTTCCTTGAAGGCTGAAGCAATGAATTATAGTTATTAACCTAGGCCATATATACTTATAAGCCTCTAACATGTAAGTACCTACAACAGATTTTGACGAGAAATCTACACAGTTAAACGTTAATTTGACGTTTTTGGTATTTTGATGTCTGTTAATAATGACGTGTGGATTTCTTATCCACATGTCAAATACGAGTTCAAATAAAAAATACGTCCCGTGGGATGTCAAATTCCAGGATTGGTTGCAATAATATTTGGGAAAATTCTCTTTTTTTAGACAAATGTGAAAATACGTTGTAGCTTGTAGAAATAGATGGCAGGTAAAAGTATTAGTAATAGCTACATGATTATTATCCTCACTTTACGAGGAATATTTGTATTAAAGTCGATGCATGGATGAAGCCGCGATAGCCAACTGGCTGGATGGGGCCTTTGTTGGTTGCATGGCGACTATGTTGCAATGAAAGGCCCTAATTGTAGCACCGACAATCCATATGAAAGGCCCATGGGGAAGCAAATCTCTGTTCGAAGTCATGACATGTAGTCTGGAAAATGTAGAGTACATTCTGAAAACCGAGTTCTCCAGTTTGCCCAAGGGCTGTTGTTTCAATTTTGTTTTCTTCGATGTCTTTGGAGACAATTTATTCACTATAGATGGCAACCTTTGGAAACTTTAGAGGAAGGTCGTGGCCATGGCTCTAGCCAGCGGGAATTCAAGAGGTCAGAACATAAATCAAATAAAATCCCATTGAGGGATCCTAAATCCCTTTAACTCAACAACATGAACCAAACCCACCATGAAGGCCCAATTAGACTCTGGAACGTTTTATGGTGGAATGGTTCTCCAGATCTTTCGATCCAACCAATTTATCGATGGGTTTTATGTAGTGATTGATAGGATATATTCTAATGAAAGTTCCTCCTTTAGTTTAAACATTCTCTTTTTGTCTTTTCTTTTATTAGATATGTCTGATTAAAAGATGTGTGCTGGTACAAACTAGCTGGTAAAAGGGGGGATCTTAACTACTGAAGAAGGATGATCTTGGGATAACCCTTGTGCTCAAGCATGCAAACAAAGATATTAACACCTGTGACAAAACTAGTACTAATACATTAACTTGTTGGTATTTCAATTATTGACTAAGATACAATTATCAAAATAAAACATACATGCAATAAAATGATGGCAAGAAAAATAATTTCCTTAGCTCTAGCATTAATCACACATTAACACAACG
>CBVK0101214397.1:0-12075 GCA_900067695.1 Picea abies | reverse complement strand
AGACTGGGAGGTCACAGAACCCCAGGAGGGGAGGGGGGTTGCATCAGGTGGTATCAGAGATACTTATTTGATTTATGTAGAAAAAGGAGGTAATCAGATGACATCGAGTGGTATTATAATATTGAGCTTTTATTACAGACAACAAATAAGAAAGAGGTGAAAAGAAGGTAGAGTATTGATACTCTGTAAGAAGGTTGTTTCATGCGCACAACAACATCAAAATTTTAAACAACCGGGTGAGCTGTGAGAGAAGATGGATATGCTCGCAGATGAAGAGTGATCCATAGACTTGCCAGGAGGGAAGGTAGAAGGTGGAAATGTCTACTGAAGGCCATGGACGTGGTTGAAGAGAAGGCCACAAGAATATTAAAAATCCAGAGATGGATCTGAAGCTCAACCAGATAAGGGCACAAATGGAGAAGATTGCATTTAAAATGCAACAGGATGTAAGAGTGAATTGAGTGTATGAATGGCCCATGAAGGAGAGGCTGAAGTGGCCAATAAAAAAATTATTGGCCAGAGAACAGTGAAGGATGATGAGAGTGTGGCTGAGGCATGCTGAAAACCTCAGTGACACATAGGAGGAATTGATTCACAACTGTGAACCAGAAACTAGGAGAAATATCAGTGACGAGGAGGAGAAGAGTTCAGATGAAGATCTCATAAACTGCCAGGTGGGTGGAATTGGACATTCAAGTTTCCAGGTGGGCAATGGAAAGAGACCAGGTGGAGGTATCGAATACTACCAGAGGAGTAGTGTTGAAATTTCATATTTCCAAGTGGGCACCGAGATGGGATCATTTGATCTCATAGACTGCCAGGTGGGTAGTAGAAAATTCCCAAATTGTCAGGTGGGCAGAGAGAAAGAAATGAGACTGTCTGAAAGTCTCAAGAGCTCAGAAGTGAATTCAGGTCAGCGAGGAGTGTTTATAGAAGTAGATTCATGTGGGTTTTAAGACCATTTGAATGAAGACGATCATAAGTTAAATACTTCCATCACAAAAGAAGAGAATCAGAGGACCATTCTGATTATTGGAGGAATCAAGATATTCCTGCCAAACAACCAAGTAGAGGCCAATGCACATGATGAGAGTGCAATAGAAGAAGAAATACAACCAACGGAAACTGTCAAAGAGAAATAAATGGAGCATACGGTGATGTCTACCCCGACATAAGAAGATGAGAATTCAGAAGAATGGCTCGAAAAGTTCAGCCAGGAGGCTGAACAGGAGTTGAATGCAACATTGGAGCTTGCAGCAGAAGAGGAAACATACAGCATGGATTTTGTTGAGTTGTATGAAGAACTGGAATCCCTAGAGCAATGGATAATGGTGCAAATCTTGCACATCCAACAGGTCAAGTTGGAAGCAGATAGAGGAGCATACCATCTAGAGGAACAGTTGGAGGAAATTGGAGATATGCCAACACAAGAAGAGCTAACAAAAGAAGACAATATGTCCGTGGAGGAGACTGAATAGTAGGTCATTCAAGAAGAGACTACATAATTGAGGTTTGCAGTAGAATGGAAACTCAATTCCACGAGGGGAGATAAACACAACATTGGGGATCGAGTGGATCTACCCACTAATAAGTATGGGGAGAAGGAAGTGTAGCCAAGAAGACAGCATAAGAAGAGCTAGCCACTGGAACAGCTAGATGAGGTGATAGAGGAGATCAGGAAGCTGATGTTGAGGTTAGTAGAAGCATTCAACAAAGAGGAGATGAACAAAGGAGAACCTACCATAGAAGCAGGAAAGAAGAAAAAGAAGAAGCAACAACAACATAGCTGGAGAGGATCCAGAGGAAAACTCCAGAAGAGAATTTGGGATCGAGGAGGATTTCAACACTGGAGAAGAGGAGCTCATGAGTCGAAGCTCATGTTTTTCCTAACTGTGGAGTATGATGCAGGAGCATCGCTCCACCTCAGCAAATGCACCAGCACGCCAACACGTAGATTCACAATGAAGAAAGGGAGAGGCACCAACCCTCCCATTTTTAAATTTGAAATCTTATCCCATGGGGATTTGCATTGTAAGGTTGTAAGAGCCAGGCCATACCTTTGTACAGGTAGTGGTTGGGATTTCCTTAAATGGTTGCATGTAGCAGGCCCAGATCGTAGTCAGGTCTGGGTAGACATTTATGGAATGTAGCCATAGGAGTGTGGTGTCATAACTGAGATAGTGATAGCAGTAAGGTGGTGGAGAGGATAAGCTCGTAGAGCCCTCTTTTGTAAAGAGATAATAGAGAGAGATCTTGAGAGGAGGTCTTAGAATTTACAAGGAGAGCTTGAGAGAACTAGGACTTTGTTACAGTCCAAATTTTGTAAACATCTGTATAGACACAGAGAGATAATAGAAAAGTAGTTTTTTCGACATATGGTTGTTCATGTGTTTACGTATTTCATGAATGAATGTTGTAGATGTATGGAAGTTCTATTTACAGTAGGAGATAGATCTCTTTTACCTTCAATGATTTTTGTAATATCGTTTTGGATTCTTTAGGTTGTGCAAGGAGTGCACAACTAAACATTTGAGGTTTTGTAGCTAGCACGAGGAGTGCACATCTGAACTCTATGGATTCAGAAAAGAACATGCCATGAGGGCACACCAGAGTGATCACAAATTCAAGAGGAACCTCAAGGTTACTGAATACCTTAGAGGAGGAACTGTGCAGAGAAAGCACAAAGAGACAGAGTTATTGAGAACTCTGTAGAGCTTTGCTAGGGAGGCATCGAGTGAGTGCAAGAGTGTACAGGAAGAACTTTGTGTTGAGTTCGGGGAGAAACAAATTTTTTGAACACTCTATGAGGATAAGCTCTACAAGGTGTGCATCGAGCAAGGATAACACCAAGAGGGCAAGAAGAATTTATTTTAAAGAAATCCTTTGGATCTGAGTTTAACAAAATCCCAGAAATGCAATAAGTTCATAGGAGATCGAAACCTTCGAGGAGGTCAAGTTCAGAAGGAATAACGCAAAGAGTGCATAGGAGTCAGACTTATCCTAAGTCCAAAACCTTAGAAGAGATAACTCTTGCAAGAGCGTAAGCAAGACCCAAAGGAGTCGGGTTCGCAGGAGAAATTTCAAAGGCCGAGAGCTTTGAACACTTAAAAAATCTTCCAAGTTGGGGGAAGGTGGAAGCTCAGGAGGAGGAGCAATAGAAACCATTAGATTGGTTTTGGGAAGGATCCTGGACCGTCAGATCCACGTCCAATGACATAAGGAAGTGTAGAGGAGAGAAACATATCTCATCTATTGGATCTGAGCGTAGAGGATCAACAGTCATTGGATCTGAATGGAAGTGCATGAACCTTAATGTTGTGTACACATAGGAGAGTGGACTTGTCGAAGTCCCAAAGTCATTTGGGACCTTCCATCATATGGGAGGACACATGGCAGAAATCTATCCATTTTGGGTGAAATCACTCTGGGAGAAACGAGTGCATAGGAGTTGAGATTCCCAAAGGTCGAAGAGTTGAAGCATCGGAGAGATGAAGAGCCAAAGCACCAAGCCCAAAGAGCCAAATCGCCAAAGATTTGAATCACCGAAGAGCAAAGAGATATAGATCGTTAGATCCAGAGAGACACATGGCAGCAGATCGCGAGCTCTGGGAAAATTGTATGGAGTCTCTAAGTTGAGATTTGAGATTCGTGAAGCCCAAAGAGACAAAGTAGCTTTGAGCTGTCAGATCACTAGAATTGAATCTGATTCATCGGACCAGGAGAGGAGACGTGGCAAAGATCTCAGCACTCCTGGTAAATTTCCGAAGTGATCTATAGCTGTCAGATCAAGAGAAGACGTGGTGGAAATATATGAACTTCAGGAAAAGTTTCGGATCAATTCATAGCCGTCAAATTTAGGGGAGACGTGGAGCATATCCATACGCTCTAGGTAAAGACCCAAAGTAAACTCCAGTCATTGATCCGAGGGGTAGATCTAGTCCGTAGATTGAAAGGCATGGATATGAACCATCGGTTTAGAAAGTATCGTCAAGATCATGAGATCAAAGATCCTGTAGCATTGTGGGGGCAAGAGTTGTGCGGACTTTAAAACATTGAGGGCGGGCCACAATCCTTACCGTGGGTTTTCCAAGAATACATGTGGAGGCTCGAGGAGAATTGTGGGCCAAAAAGTAGTTTGATTGAAACCGCTTTTGACCGCGCCTGCAATCGCATGGTCATGTGAGGCCATCACCCAAGGTCACATGTAGGAAGAGGCTAGTGAAAGGGATCTAGCACCCACAAATTGAAGATCACCCAAAGCACGTAGACAGAGGGTGCGGGTATCACAGGACCTGGACATAGGAGAAGAAATGGGCTTGTGTATAGTTAAATTGGGTTCAAAGAAGAACCTAAAGAGTCAATCTGACTCAGGAGAAGGAAAGATCTAGAGACCAGGAGGTCACAGAACCCTAGGAGGGGAGGGCGGTTGCATCATAAATCTTGGAAAGAAAAGGGAATGTTTATCAAATTAGATATGACAAATTCCTTTGACAGAGTAATACATAGCTTCTTGATGGCAGTCCTCACTAGTTTTGGATTTGGATGAAAGTCTTTGGATTGGATCTTTGCTTGCATCAAAATTCCCTGGACAAATCCATTGGTGAATGGTCGGCCCTCTTCTTTTTTCAAAATATCAAGGGGTTTGATACAAGGATGCTCATTATCCCCCATTATGTACATTATAATGGAAGAATCCTTGAGTAGAATTTTAGAGATATCATGAGTGGATCAAGTCATCCCTGGGATAAAAAATGTGCAGGGTGCAAGAAGAATCAATAACTCACAATTTGTTGACGATACACTCCTTATTAGGGGAGCCTCCATCGCGATTTCCTCTCGCTTCAAAAGAGTTTTGGATAATTATTTGGAAGCCTCTGGGGGTTTAATTAATAATGGTAAGATCAAAAGATACACCTAGAACATCAATGATAGAACTGTTACAGCCATAGCTTATATCTTTCAATTCTAGCATGCAAAAAAATGTAATTATTTTAAGTATTGAGGCATTCCTATTTGTTCGGGTTCTCTTCCTTCTGCATCCTGGATTCAAACAATGGATAAAATCAAGTCTAAACTTCGTCAATGGGGTTAGAAATGGTTAAACTCGGTCGACAAATTCATCCTTATCAAATCTGTTCTTTCTTCCCTCCCAACATTCCAATTCTCTCTTTTGCTTGCTACAGCCTATGTCAAGCTATCCATCACTCAAGAACTCAAAAAATTCCTCTCGCAAGGAAGAAAGTCAAACACCATAAAATATCACTTGATTAACAGGAACATTTCCAAAGCTCCAAGATGTAATGGGGATCTTGGGATAAGAGATCCTTCACTTGCTAATCTAGCTCTAGGGTCCAAAGTTTTGTGGCGACTTTCTCTGGGAAATCTAATTGGTGGAAACAAGTCATCCTTCAAAAATATGTAAATGGCAACCAAATCATAAATATAGATAGTAGTCCCCTAGATCAAAAAGGATCTTCTATATGGAGGCTACTCAAAGCATCAATGAAAGTGATTCAAGCTAAATGCACCTGGATTCTATAGAATGGGAAAAAGATAAACCTATGGTCAAATAGTATCATGGTTGTTCCACCTCTTGGGGAAAACCATGTCATTTCACCACTTTTAATTTGGATGCAAGGTCAGAGTAATTTCACTCTTGCAGACACCTCCTCATGGTGCAGCTCTTCTAACTCTTGGAAAGTTTGGTCCCTCATAGACCCACCAACTCACCTATTAGACTCATCCCAACTAATCATCTACAAGCTCTGAGGATGCACCCCCACTTGCAAGAAAACTAGAGATTGGAGAGATTGAGTTTTTGGGGATACCTCGTCAAGAAAGGATATGATTATTTGTTGAGTCAGCAATCCATCCCCCATTGCTCAAAGGACTGGAAAGCAATATGGCACAATGATAGTCTCCCGAAAATCAATATTTTATGTTGGACTCTTATTCATAGAAGAATTCTCACATGGGAGAATCTATAAAAAAGAGGCATTTGGGGTCTATGTTGTAATCTAGGGAAAAGTAGGGAATGTTACTAGTAGTTTATCACATAATCAAGCAAAGCATAGAGGTTACATACACAAAGTAGTGAGAGCCCAAGAAACAACACTGTATTATGTATGTGTCAATGCAGCACAAATGAGACACTTTCCTTAATACATGATCATCTATTTATACATACATGTTCAGTTTTCAGGAAGTTGTAACTACTTAACTACCTTGGTCAATCGACTTAACATATACTTTGACTGACTCGTAATTCTGATTTCGACAGTCGACTGACTAATTCTTAGTCGACTGTCAGGTCTATTTGACAAAGTCGACTAGCCCTTACAACATCTTCTCCCACATCATTTCCTTGCTTGTCCCGATCAAGATGGGGTTTGTTTATTACATTTGGTAGAAAAAGAGAGAAAAATAAAGAGAGAGAGTGATAGACAAAATTCTTTGGTGTTGGGTTTGTTGATGTCTGAAGAAGTTATGTCAGACAAAATGTGCAAGGAGAAATTTTAACGGAATCTCTGATGTCGGTTGGACACAACTTCAACTCAGATTTATCTAATTGGAATATAGAGAATTATGAAGCACATTCAAAAGATTGTCAGTCCATCGAAGCCTAGAAGAAGAAAAAAAAACAACATTGGAAAGGATGAAAACAATACATGACAAATCAGAAAAGGAATTGGTCTCCAAAGAACTCATAAAAGAGGATAGATAAACCTTCTCCACATTCCACGGATTAGAAAGAATGGAGGAATAAAAGTAGAGATCGAAGTCACAAAGCTTATGGCTAAAAACAGGTGACAAGAACACCAATTTCTTCCACAGGCAAGAGAAAATTGGATTGTGGATGAATAAGGTAAAATAAGTCAAGGACAAAAAAGGAGATGTCATCTCTAGACAAAACCAACTCAAATAGAGTGCTAGAAGGCACTATGAAAAGTTATACCAGGAAGAAGGAGGAGAGAATTGGGAAGCCCAGGAAAGAATGTTGGACAATATTCCTAGCTTAATCATAAGGGAGGAAAATGAAATCTTAGACCAAGCAGTATCTAAAAAATAAATTCGGGAGGCAATAAAATCGTTCTCCCCAGGGACTCATGGGTTCTCAACACACTTTTATAAAAAATGCTAGCAGATAATTATGAAATATCTAGTCTAAATGGTTCAATATGTTCAAATGTCAGCAATGTCAATAGTGGCATAAACTCCACCTTTTTTTCTATGATCCTTAAGGAAAATAATCCTTCCTCCTTTGCAAGATTCAGGCCCATTTCTTTATGCAATGTCTCCTATAAAATAATCTCCAAAGTTATAGTGACTCAGATAAAGCCTCTCCCCACAAGTTGATTTATCCCAATCAAGGGGGATTTGTTGAGAAACATCAAATTGTGGATAAGATCATTTTAGTTCAAGAAGCCATACATTCAAGTAAATCTTGGAAAGAAAAGGGAATGGTTATCAAATTATATATGAAAAATTCCTTTGACAAAGACATAGATTCTTGATGCCATTCCTCACTAGATTTGGATTTGGAGAAAAATCTTTGGATTGGATCTATGATTGCATCAAAAGGCCCTGGACAACAACATTGGTGAATGGTCGTCCCTCTTATTTTTTATAAATATCAAGGGGTTTGAGACAAGGATGCTCATTATCCCCCATTATGTGCATTCTAATGACAAAATCCTTGAGTAGAAGTTTATAGAGATCCCGAGTGGGTCGATTCATCCCTAGGATACAAATTGTGTAGGGTGCAAGAAGAATCAATAACTCATAATTTGATGATGATACACTCCTTATTGGGGGGTCCTCCATCATGATTCCCTCTTGCTTCCAAAGAGTTTTGTATAATTATTTGGAAGCCTATGTGGGTTTAATTAATAAGGGTAAGAGAAAATTATACACCTAGAACATCAATGATAGAACTGCTATAGCCATAGCTCATATCTTTCAATTCCAGCATGCAGAAAAATGGAATTATTTTAAGTATTTAGGCACTCCTATTTGTTCTGGTTCTAATCCTTTTGCAGCCTAGATTCAAACAATGGATAAAATCAAGTCTAAAATTCATCAATGGGGGTTGCAATGGTTAAACCCGGTCGGCAGAGTCATCCTTATCAAATTTTTTCTTTCTTCCCTCCCAATATTACAATTCTCTCTTTTTCTTGCTCTATCCTATGTCAAGATCTCCATCACTCAAGAAATCAAAAAATTCCTCTGGAAAGGAGGAAAATAAAACACCACAAAATATCACCTAATTAACTAGAACATTGCCAAAGCTTCAAGACGAAATGGAGGCCTTGGGATAAGAGATCCTTCACTTGATAATCTAGCTTTGGGAGCCAAAGTTATATGGAAACTTTCTCTGGGAAATCTGATTGGTGGAAACAGGTCATCCTTTGAAAATATCTAAATGGAAACTGACTCATAAATCTAGAAAATAGTCCCCTAGATCAGAAAGGATCTCCTATATGGAGGCTACTCAAAGCATCGATGAAAGTGATTCAAGTTAAATGCACCTGGATTCCATGGAATGGGAAAAAGATAAACCTTTGGAAGATAGTATCATGGGTGCTCCACCTCTTGGGGAAAACCATTCCATTTCACCACTTTTAATTTAGTTGCAAGGTCATAGTAAGTTCACTCTCGTAGACATCTCCTCACGGTGAAACTCTTCTTAATCTTGGAAAGGTTAGTCGCCCATAGAACCACCATATCACCTATCAGACTCAGCCCAACTGATCATACACAAGCTATGAGGATGCACCCCCACTTTCAAGCAAACTAGAGATTCGAGAGGCTAGGGTTCTCGAGGATACCCTGTCAAGAAAGGATATGATTATTTGTTGAGTCAGAAATCCATCCTCCATTGCTCAAGGGATTGGAAAGTAGTATGGCACACTAACAGTCTCCCGAAAATCAATATTTTATGTTGGACTCTTATTCATGGAAGAATTCTCACAGGGGAGAATATATAAAAAAAAAATAGGCATTCACGGTCTGTGTTGTAATCTAGGGAAAAGTAGGGAATGTTACCAATAGTTCATCACATAAGCAAGAAAATCATAGAGGTTACATACAAAAAGTAGTGAGAGACCAATAAACAAAATTTTATTATATATGTGTCAATACAACACAAAAGAGACACTTTCCTTGATACATGATCATCTATTAATGCATACATGTTGAGTTGCCAGGAAGTTGTAACTACTTAACTGCCTTGGTTAATTGGCTTAATAGATACTTCGACCGACTTGTAATTTTGACTTCAACTCGATTAACTAATTCTTAGTTGATTGTCGAGTCTAATCGACATAGTCGGCTATCCCTTACAACATCTTCACCCACCTCATTTCCTTGCTCGTCCCGAGAAAGATGGGGTTTGTTTATTACATTTGGTAGAAAAAGTGAGAAAAAGAAAGAGAGAGAGTGATAGACAAAATTCTTTGGCGTTGGGTTTGTTGATGTCTAAAGAAGCTATGTAGGCTTGTCCAACTATCCTTCTGGCATTATTCCTTTGCCATTGATCGACTCGACTATTCGTTCTTCTCTACTTTGCGAATTGACTTCAAAGGTTGTCTAGAGGATATTAGGTGTTGTTTGTTGCATGTGTTTAGTAAATTCATGCCATGCATTAATTGAATGTTTTTCTTCGAGACCTTGTGTCTTCATTTTTCCTACAAGGTTTGATTTTTCTATTATTTCTTCCTAGTGCACAGCATTCGACTTCGGGTCGATCTGTTGTTATGTCTGTTGAATACTTTCCCTGACTTAATTGAGGCAAAGGACTATTTTATTGGTCTCTATCTATGCTTTATGGCCTTCCCTTTGCTATTCTTGTTCCTGTTGTGGCAGTTGTGTTTCCACTACTCTTTATTTGTCTAGTTGGTTTGTGAGAGCATATTTTATCTTTAAGTTAGTCGTCATATTTCTATTTTTTCTATGTTCTCAACCACAACTTTTTGTGCTCTGAGTTTGTTGTATGTGGCTGCAAAGTAGGATGGCCAATTACTTACCACCAAATTTAAAGGTGTTGCATGCTTGGTGGTTTCTTCCAATTTTTGTCTAATCTCTTTGAATTTGGTGTATTTTGAAGTCAGCATGGTGGTTGTTTATTCCTGAAGTTTTTGACTATCACTAAATTCCTTCTTTTGTTGCTACTGCATGTTCTCTTTTTCCTATCAAATATGGTAGATGTGATACTGACTTGTTGTATTATCTTTTACCAAAATTTCAACAAAGTCTTTGAATCCTACCATGGGGTTTTCATTTTCTATCGGTTTCTCAATCCCCAAGTGCTCCTTGACTTCTTCTTTGCACTTTTGTAACATTTTATTTTTCTCATCCTTTATCTTTGAAAAATTGCATCCTTGCTTGATAACGTTTTTCCATCTCTTTGATGACTCCTTCGATATAACGTCATATAATTCGAACAAGTGTTGATCATATATTGTTGTCGGGTCAAATGTGGTTTCCATAGTTGATCCTGATGGGATGGATGGTCGGGTTGTTTTGATGATGATTCTTGATGACTTATTCTTCTTATCCTTCTCTAAGGATTTTGTTTAGCTCTCTTCTTTATCCTTACCATGTGTTGCATGTTGTTGGTGCCAAGATGTCTGGGTCTACTCGGCATTTCTTCCTTTGATTGTCTTGTTTTGTTGTCTCTATTGTGTTTCTTGCTGCAAAGGAGGTTGTTGATATTGTTTTGGCCCTTGTTATGTTTTCTTATCCCTATCCTTAGTCGGGTTGAGAGAGTATTTTTCTAGAAGAGTTTATTTAATGTGCTCCTCCCCTTATTATTGTTTCTCTTTTGAGTTTTCTTGTTGCTCTACTTGTTCTATCTGTGGAGGTTCCACTTATTCGAATTTACTGAAACTTTCTGGAAAGTTGGGTTGTTCTAGATCATGTTTCTCTTCCTTGGTTACTTTTAATATTGACTTTAGATAATTTTGCATGGTTGGGTGATCACTTCTCCACCAAAATATTTGGCTATGAAAACTTGTGTTTTCCATGTCGATTAGTCGAGTAGTTATACTTTTGTTATTCTCTGTCAAAATAAAGTGGCATGTCGATGCCAATCCTATGTGGACCTTCATTTTTCCTTTTTTCTTTCTGCATGGTTGGTGTCAGTTTTTCAAGAAAAAATTTAATTTGTTGGGATGCTTCTCTTAAGTGCTCCTCCTCCGAGGTGAATTCAAAATCTTTGATAAAATTTTCTTTAATGTCAGACCAGTTGATTGTGTGACCACATGCTTCTTCAATTTTGTACCATTTGTTTGGCATTTCGTCTAGCATATTTGGAAACATATGCATTCATACCCTTTCATCCCTATAGCCTATTTTGCGCCATTCATTTTCACTGCGATGAAAGTGTTCCATGGGATCGTATCCAATTTTGAAGAGGGGAAAGTCGGTTGTTTTAGCTAGCTTCTTCTCTCCAAAGTGTTTTATAAAATAATTCAACATGGTTGTCCATGTTTATAGTCTTGGGGAATTCATTTCCCACGATATTGTAGCTTGGCCTGTGAAAGTTTCCACCAGGCTTTGGGTTCTACCCTATTCTACCACAGATTTAGAAACATCTTCGACGTGTGTCGATGGTGTGTTCTGTTCATTATAGCGTAGTGGATTTTTCGTCCTAATGTTGGTCGGGATTAGAGTGGGTTTTTATCGGATCCTTTTCTCATATACTATGGGTATTGCTTGGTTTGAAAAACATGTTCTTGGATGTTTTATTGGAATGGATTAGATGGATCAGCAATCTTTTGAATGTGCTTCGCAATTTTCTATCTGCCAATTATATAAATCCAAGTCGGAGTTGTTTCCGACCGATAGGGTATATTCTATTAAAATTTCTCCTTGCACATTTGGTTCGACATAATCTATTTGTTCGTTGAAATCCTCAAAAAAATTTGAAATCCATAATATATATATATATATATATATATATATATATATATATATATATATATATATATATATATATATATATATATATATATATATATATATATATATATATATATATATATATATATATATATATAATATAATATAATAATA